>OMOU01047846.1:0-11245 GCA_900312585.1 Malacocephalus occidentalis
GAACCAGTGTTTGATTCCTGAGGAGGGAGTAGATGGGCTTCCAACCCATGATACTGTCGACTGTGAGACCCACCTGGTGGATGAGGGGAGGGATCAACAAGAAGAAAAGCACAATATGGACAACACCCAAGTCCTTGTCCAGGAGGAGGTGTGCTCAGACCAGCAGAAGGGCATCCTTGCCCATGATCAAGTCCGACCTTCTCAGGATCCTCTACAGGAGGAGGAGGACATAGAAACATTCTTCAGCACAATGAGTCACAGGTAGGGAACATCTCTACAAAAGGCTCACATCCTTTAAGATGTAATGGTTACCTTAACAACAGTCTCCATAGGGACATTGTAGCAAAGGTTGATTTTAAAGCTAGACCAATACGTGTTGCATTTTCCATGTTTTTCTAGTACACTCATTGTGGCTGCTTCCTGTATGTTTTATAGTTAGTTTAAACATAGGACCAGATCTGGTCCACTATATTGAGGCCATTATTCATAGAGATAATGGTAAATATTTTTGTAGTTCAGGTGTCAATTGCCATGTGTATTTTTTGCACTTGCTTTTAGATGTTCTGCACAATTCGATCATAGGATATTTTGCAACGTTGACAATTCATAACAAGTGATTTGCTTTTTAGTGTGATTAGTGTGTTCTCTTTTCATCACTTAACACATGCAGAGATGCCCTCCTCTGATGTTTCGGTTTGTAAAGTAATATTTTATTAGTTTTAAAACTTCACTTCTTTCCGAATAATTTATTATACTACCTAAAAAGTGTTACTAGAAAATGTGAACGTTTCACTTGACAAATAATTGTACTATAATATATTCTTAATAGAGTTATTGATTTTTTTTTTTGTTCATTTTTCCTCTGTGATTTAAATTAAACAATTGTTAATTCATTTTGGTCAAAATGACCAGCTCTAATACCGGTTATAACCGGCTGTCTCCGATGTTGATACTGAACTGCATGACACTGTCTGTGTGGACAAACCTTTTACTTGCCTGTACCTGCTTTTGTTCTGATCAAATAAAGAAACGTACATCTGGAATATATCCATTTTAAGCATATTCTCATGTTTGTTTCTTTTCCACCTTGTTTTGTTCTTTTTTAGATTTAGTGATATAAGACTGGATGACGACAGGGGTATCCCCACTCAAGGCTTTTTGGACTCCTGCTATGCAATAGTGCCTGTATTAGGTAGGCCCCCTAGATTCATTCTCCTCTGTTACTCAACTATGCAGCAGTTTCCTTCTATCTGTCCACAGCCTCGTAATTTCAAACTTGTGTGATCTTTCCTGCTTTTTCTTTTTTTAGTCTATGCTTCATTGAATTTATAAGGGAGCAGCTTTATCTGGTTTGCCTGTTTTTAATGTTTGTATTCTTCCATCTGCCTGCATGTTTTCATGATGGATTCATTCTTTAGGACTTATATTTTGGATGAAAGGGGTGGGTTTTATGTTCCCCGGGCCAACACTTTTCTGATAATTGATGACGGTGTATTTGTCATAACATTTGATGCTTCTTGTTGATCTGGAGGTACAATATGTTAATACCATTGTACAGCCTCTGTGGATATGTACAAAATACATTCTTTCCAACTATATTACAATGCGGTATTCCATTAGAGCAGTCAACTGGTATTTTTTGAGGATATTGGTACACATTTAGTTGCTTACTAGATTATTTGTATGTTTGTGCAGTGTAGTTGTTTATAATCATCCATTTTTAATTAAGGCTGTTGTCCAAGACTCATAGCTGCTCATTCTTCAGTGACATTGAAGTCCCCTGCCTACCACACAACTAGAATACAACTCCTCCTCCCATCCACGTCATGTGTTCTTTCAAAGCCATCCACCCTTATTTTACCTACTGTGTGGTAATTGCTATGTCTTGCACTTTTTGACATTCAAGAGGTTTAAAGTGATCCTAGAAATGACCAGTAACAACTGAGAAAGTGTTCTCTCCATAGACAAGCTGGGCTCCACAGTCTTCGCGCCGGTTAAAATGGATTTTGTTGGAAACATCAAGGTAGGTGAATGACTAAATGGGGAAAGGACTTTGCTTGTAGAAATCATTTTTCCAGTTGTGTTTGGAAGTCAGAGAAAAGCCCCAAATCGGAGGCATCATGGTGCGCTCCTATGAGCAACAATCAAGCATGTGTGACCTGCTCATAACGCTATCTAAACGGCTTGTCGATGTGTTGCAGGGTATCTAGACCTAGATATCTGGATGTTTCTGGTAGTTAAAATCCTGTAGTGTTGTGACCAACAATGTAGCAATGACCAACAGCCAATCAGAGCACAAGACATGGGTGTGAGTCGTAATTTTAAGTCTAATGTATTTCTCTCAAAACGGCACACGAACAACTCAGACCGATGGGACATTCATTTGTAAGCATCCGTTCTTGTGTGTTTCTATGGACTCAAAACGTTTTCTGGCCTCATGTCACCGATCAGTCGTGAAGTGTGAAACCCAAGGGTGTGTGTTAAAAAAACTAAGCAGATCTTTTGAGAGCCTTTATAGTAAACGGTTTAAAATCTGTTGTAAACCCTTTTTCATTTGAAACCAAAAATGATTCCCTACCCAAATACAAATTGAATTAAACATTGTTCATACAAGTGCTCTATATGTAAAAGTGTCTATACCATATATATATATATATATATATATATATATATATATGATAAAAGCCTGCTCTGGGTTATTTATATATAGATATATTTTGGAGTATGGGGTGATTGAAAGATTTTTCTTTTATTTACTGGTCAGCATTTCGGCTTGTAGGAAATAGACTGCACATGGCGTAAAAGCTAATGTGTTGGCAACCCAATGTTAATAACCTTGTTTTCTAACCACAGTTGGAAACAGATTATGTGCTTTGCTGATTAATAACCTAGTTGTGTTTGGCAAGTTTAGAAGCACGGTTCTTCAGCAGATGAGTTTCTTTGATAAGTTCATTGATTTGATTAGATCAGCCTACCCAGTGCACTGTAACAACTGGTAGGCCTATCTATTGTCATACATCTGGGTGGACAATGCCACTTAAATTCACTCTCACGCCTTTAACTAAACGTCCCTAATTTTACCAACAGAAAGGCAGAGCAGAAGGTGTTGCCTGGCTAGAACATACTGACTGTGGGAATAAAGGGGAAAAGAAGGTCAGCTTGATCCATTACCATGTTTTTCATTTTGTTTTTGGCTATAGAAAATTAACCAGAAGTGGTTGTCAGACCCCAAGAGCTTCCCCACACTCCAGTCCATAGTGCTGCATGAGCTCCAGATGGCCACGGTGCAGGTTCGGAACTCAGCCACCGAGGCGCTAATGTGGCTCCGACGAGGCCTCAAGTTCCTCAAGGAGTTCCTGTCGGAGGTGCACTCTGGGGAACAAGACATCCATGGTGCCCTCAGTGAGTTACTCAGGGTTCCCACGGGTCCTTTTAAATTCTTGAAAGGCCATGAAGATTTTTGGAAATAGACCTGGGTCATTTGAATGTATAAAATATATAAGTTCAGGCATTACGATTACCCTTCACCTCAACTAATTGACTTATCAACACATTGATTTAAGTTAAATGCTAATGTTTATGTTGTGTCCACTCTCTGGACTGTATGCATTGAAACCCGCTGGCGTGGTACTGGGAGCCACTGGGTCTTAATCTAGATAGCTCTAGCAGAGGGATGATGTGTTGCTGTGTGCTTTAATGGTTTTATGACAACCACGTTAAGCTCCTTGTTTCTCCAGGTGGCCACAAGCTGCAGCATAGGCAGTCTTCTCATTGGGAACAATTGCAAAAAAGACTGGTGCTCAGAACAATTTTTGATGATTTTTTTGGAATCGTTTCAGCCCTACAGACAATACATGGTCCATTGATACATACTTGATGATGCATGGTGAATTCAGAAGTTATAGAATGCCACACAAGATCCCTCTTGTTCTTTAATCCAGACAATGCCTATGGAAGGACGCTTCGCCAGTACCATGGGTGGGTCGTACGAGGCGTGTTTGCAGTAGGTGTTTCTTACTATCCAATCTGACTGTGCTTCTTCGATCATGCCATCCATGTTGTGGTCATGACAGTAGACTGACTTGAGTTCCTATGTCCCCACCCCACCCCTCTTCCCTCCAGTTGGCCCTGAGAGCAGCCCCATCCTACGAGTCCTTCACTGCTGCCTTAGTATCCAGGGAGGGGGACGAGCTAAAGCCGGGCTTCGCCAACGGCATGCACCGGGACCTGGGGATCTACCTGCCTGCCATGGAGCATCAGCTGAGCATCCTGGATGCTCTGTATGACGAGTACAACCTGGAGTCTGATGAGGTAGTGTGAGACTCTCACTCGGCTCAAAGGACTAGAGGCCTGCCTACGGTTCATAGACAGCCAATGAGACATGAGATTTGGGTTGATTTTTGTTCTGAACAACATCCCCCCCAAGTATACATTCCTAGAAACCCAACAAACGGATCGCTTGAAGCCTGGCCAGGCTGATCTTGAGAGAGATACCAAATGTGAACTAGATGGACATGCCTGCCGCACAACCAAAATAATGTCAGGTTGCTAGTTTATTTTCCCAGTACATGCCTTGAATATGTCGTTGGTCCCAATAAAGGGCTTCTATTTACTGATGTGTCTTGCACTGACGTTGTCCTATGGGATTCACATTCATTACTGAATTGTTCATCTCGATAATTGTAATGCCAATGCAATAGCTTTGCATTGGTTTCCTCACTTTGACAGTGTAATAATGCATCATCTGTGTTCTGTATACCTGTATGGGACCAACATGGGAATGCTTTTAGCTTTTGCTTTCTATTACAGCACATGAATAGACTATATAGTAGTCCAAGTGTTGGCAATTGCTAAACTCAAAATCAGCATTTCTGCACAAACCCTATGCACAGTTTGCCTTGTTTTTCTTGCTCTTTCTATTTATTACACGATGTAATGGTTCACATTTTGATAATCTCAATCATTGTATGTGAAATATATGGGTGTTTGCATCCACAAAGCATGGATAGAAATTGCATGTTTTATTGTAACATAGGTGCCATAGGAGTAACATAAGTAAAAATGTATACACTTGCCCATGCCTTGACTTTCCGAAATGTATATTTACATGAAACAATATTTAAATGGCCTGATTACCACCCGTCCCCAAATTGAAATGTTAAATTCCTGTTGATCATTTATGGACAGGGATGCAGACTTGCAATATATTCTCTCAGCTTTGTAAAGGAGGATTGTCCTTGACAAGGTTATTTCTAATTGTTCCTGTAACATGCCAGTATTTTCAACAGTGTTCTCTGTTCCTTACTTTGAGTTTACAGTGTGTGTAATGTGTGTATTAGTTTGTGCAACACTTTTTCCCCCCTGGGAGTTTACATTTACTGTTCCCTCATGTATTCACTATAATACAATGGATTGTAGATAATGCAAATATGCTTTTTACTTTTTATGTACATAAGATTGTATTTGTCTACTTAATAAATGTTCATGGAATAGAATTGAAGTTGCTGTAGGTAGCTATTTGATTAAACTATTTTAATAATTACACATTACATCCATCAGCTATTGGTGAGTGACAAGCGAAAGAGGTTTCCAATTGACTGCATCTGTATGAAATGTAGATATTTTTTAGACCGTTCCCAGCATATTTGACTGATTGTTTTGGGGAATCCATCTTGCCTGTCAATCACAGATGCATGAAATCATTGTATCACTTTTCAAGTGGGTGTATGTGTGCATGTGTCATCAAGACTATTTTGCTTCGGAAGGTTTCTAACTGAGTGAATGACCTGGTATTATCTAAGTGGCAGCCATGATAAGAGCCAGTCAAATTATCAAAATGCTAAAGAAAGGGGCTGCAATGTTTCCTTTATCTCCTTAAATACGGTACACTGGACCATCTTTACAAAAGAAAAGAATGCCCCACAATTCCTTGCAGACGTTGGGATTCATTTAAATTTGAGTGCCAAGGTTATGCTTGGCACCTACATCTCATACTTTTGTTTAATTGCAAAAAGGAATGGTAGACAATATTCCTTTATTTTAAATCCAATCTTGTAGTAATATTTGCCACATTTAGCCTGCATGAAACATCAGTAAGAACACATGGTGTGAAGTACCCAAAATGCAGAACATTATAGTTAAACGTTCAAATCCCTTGCAAAAACACACCTTTACTCATGTGGAGGAATTGTTTTGATGGTTGAAATGGCCTTACCAAAATCTTAGCTTCACAAAAGGAGTTTAATATGAATAAAATAGCAGATTCATGTGTCTAAAATAAAATGTGGTAATATCGTTTGAGTAGACAGGTTGTCTGTACATCTATTTGACACCAAATGATAGAGGGGTTGAGATGGGACTGAACAAATATGTCACACTATATATCAAGCTTCATGGGATGTGTCCAATTTCAACATGTTTTTTTCCCAAACCAAATATTTACTATATATAAAAAGTTATACATCGAAAATAATTGTCAATTGTCATGCCATGCTGCAAAACAATTTGTTCACTTGCAAAGATAGGGGAAAATCACAGGCCCTGCATTGCCATGGTGTCCTTTTGCTGGCCTTGGCTATTGCTCACACCACCTGCAGCAGGAGCTGTATGTCGAGGCTTGATGTGTGGCAAGCTCAGCAGTCAACTCACCCATGAAAGCTCTGTCTGTCATGGGATTTGCTTGCTAAACCAGACAGAGCTCCTTGTGCAGAATGAAGTGGTTGGTGATGGGTCTTGGTCTGTTTTTCAAGGCAGCGGAGCTGGCTGCTGTGGGAGTGGTACCTGTGCTAGGGGGGCACGGGACTGGCTGGGCTGGTGGTGTCGAGGTTGATCTGGTGACTGCTGGGGAGGCAGCAGTGAGTCATCTGTAAAAAAAAAAAAAAAGTTATCATTAGGGATGGGAAAAACAGTTCATTTCAGTGATTCGAATCACGAGAATCAGTGCCTGGGCGTAGTCCGACTCACGCAGTGAACTGTGTGTGTCGCTTTCTCTTTGACAAACGCACCAAACTCCGTTTAAAAATCTTGATATTGTAACAACGACCCAAAGTCAGGTTTGCAACTATTCAAACAGGAGCAAACAAAACACACAAATATAAATAGAATTCTACACAGAACAGCATGATAAAATTGTTATCTAGCTCAAGTTTACACAGGGAATAACCTTACGCAGAGATGGCGAATAATAATTGTTCAATAATAAATACATCGAACCGATCTTTAAATAGATCCCTGTTATTCCTATATCATTCTTCGTCATCTGAATCGAATCCGTTAAATTCTTTCTCGTCACTGCTGCTGCGTCAATATAAAATCTCAGTTAAAATGTATTCCGCCATTGCTTAAGCATTTCGGCATGTTTAAAAATACATTTCTGCCTCGCCGTATGCCAACGTATGCCAGCGTATGCCACCATGCTTGAAACGTATACAACCTATGCCTAACGTACCCCTAGCATATGTCTGCGTATACCAGCGTATGCGTGATTTTTTTTCATATGCTGGCATATGCTAGTACGATACGCTGTAGTGTGACAGGGCCATTATGGGTCTTTCCCGTGCACGCACTCAACATTTCAAAAATTCCACATTCCCACGTCACCGTGCGTATACTGTACAAGGCCGATGTTCCACCACTATTTGGGAATAGATACTTCTTGTCCACAATCCGACACAGTAGGTGGCGGTAATGCATATTAACGGTGGTTGTCGCCCGCCATGTGTGAGACGGGGAAGAGACGGGGAAACAAGAGGTTTACTTTCGGTTTTCTTCGGCGAAATATTCTATTATATATTCTAAAACCTCCACTACATAACACTAATAACTAACAGATAGTTATTAGTGTTATGTAGTGGAGGTTTTAGGGAAGGAATTGAGGAGAGAAATCAAGATGATTGAAAGTTTAAGATCATATTGAGACTTCTACATTATTTGAAACAAACTGGGCTGATCAAGTGTTCAGTGAAATATAGTTTTTTTTTTAGATTAGATTAGATTCAACGTTATTGTCATTGCACAGAGTACACATGCAGAGTTCAACGAAATGCAGTTAGCATCCAACCAGAAGTGCAAAGGAAGTAGCAAAAGTGCAACAGTAGAGCAGTTAAATGACTGAATAAATATATATACATGTACGCTATATATTGAGTATAGGCAGAGATATACATTGAGGTATGTACAGTATGGACAGATGTATACTCAGTGGTGCTTGGACACTGGGATGTACAGCAGGGTATATACAGTGAGGGAGCAGTGCAAGTGTGTGAGTGTGCGGAAACCATCGTGCATATACAGAGTTAATATAGTATATATTAGTATACAGAGTCAGTGGTGCATATAAGAGTGTCCAGGACCTACAGTGCATATAGGAGTATACAGAATCTATACAGAATCTACGGTGCATATAAGAATATCCAGAATCTACAGTGCCTATGAGAATATATGGAATCTACGGTGCATATAAGAATATCCAGAATATACAGTGCATATAAGTAAATGTTCATAAATATAGAGGTATGCAAGTATGGACAGAGGTATATGCAGTAGTGCGTGTACACTGGGGTGTACAGCGTTGTATGTACGGGGAGCAGTGCAGATGTGTGACGGATCCAAGTCCGGGTCCGAGTCCGGAGTAGACGTGCAAATGTCTGGCCGGTCCGGGTCCGGAGTCGATGTGCAATGTAGGATCTGCAGAGTATGCAGAGAGAACAGTGGAGTGTGTACAGTACATATACAGTACAGGGTATATACAGGGTATAATGTATGTGTACGGAGGGATCTGTAGCGCCTCCCTGAGGGTAGGAGGGTAAAGAGTTTGTGACTGGGGTGCGAGCTGTCCTTGGCAATGCTGCACGCGCCTGTCGCAGGCAGCACTTACGCTGGACAGCCTCGATGGTGGGAAGGGAGCAGCCGATGATGCGTTGGGCCGTTTTCACAACTTGGTGCAGTGATGTCCTGTCTGAGGCGGTACAGTTGCCATACCAGACTGTGATGCAGTTAGTCAAGATGCTCTCGATGGTGCAGTGGTAGAAGTTCACCAGGATCTGTCTTTAGTCTTTATTATAACTATTTGTGAATAGATACTTCTGGTCCACAATCTAACACAGTAGGCGGCGGTAATGCAACTTAACACTGGTTGCCACCTACCGAAGAAGACTGTTCGACCATAAGCCAATAGTACTGAAGTCACATTTAGGAAAAATAATGCAAAGATGATTACAGAAAGACTAATATTTTACATGGAAAGTAGAGGAATTATATCATGTAATCAGAGTGGATTTAGGAACTATGGACCCGTACGGGTCTAGAAACAGATCAGGAAAGCTCAAGTAAATAAAGCATCCATGATGGCAGTCTTTTTTTGACGTAGAAAAGGCATATGATATGGTTTGTATTAATGATTAAATTCAATATGATGGGAATAGCAGGTAGAACATATAATTGGATTAAAGACTGTTTATTTAATAGATATATATGTTTGGGACATATAATTGGGACAGCTTTGTCAGGAAGATGGACAGGTGCACAATGGTACCCCTCAGGGCAGTATCAATCGTCCAATACTCTATTATGATAAATTATGTTTTTTTGCTAGTTTAGGGTGACATTGGACGTTCACTGTTTTCCGATGATGGGGCCTTGTGGAAAAGGGGAAGAAACAGTAATCATATTATGTGAAAAATACAAGAGGTAGTGAATGTGGTTGAAAAATAATCATATTCATGGGGATTCAAGTTTTCAATAGAAAAAAAACGAAACAATTATGTTCACTAGGAAAAGAGGTGTTGATGCACAAATAAAGTATGGGCAAAGAATAGTAAAAATATTTTGACTTTTGGGTGTGTGGTTTGACGCAATGTTAACAAACCTCATTAAAGAAGTTGGATATGGTGCAAGCTCAAGGGTGGAACTTTGTTGTGGTGCTCTCAAAACGACTCCTGTGTCCGCTCTACAGGTTGAGGTGGGAGAAATGCCGATGCAATTTAGACGCAAACAGTTAATGTTGAACTACTGGGTAAATCTTCAAGGGCACTCTGAAGTCAGAAATCCAACTAGAAAGGTACTTCTCCCATGTTGGGAGAGAGAAAGGGACAAACAGGAGTGTTTTGCATGGAGAAGTGGGAAAGTAGCTAGAGACATGACATTAAGGCAGAAAAGATATATCCCTACGGTACTAACACCACCCTGGCTGTTTCCCTCAGTGTCAGCCGATATCTATATTCTGGATAAAATACAGGTACATGACTTCCGGTATGGCGGCGTGATAGGCGGTTGGGTGCCCTTCTCCTCTGTAAAATCTTATCAAATTTTCTACAAGAAACTAAACTACTTGACACCCAAAGTAAGCTGCAGGGTCGCTGAAAATCCCCCGATGGGGTCTACACTTGGCAGACAGGGTAAAGGCCGCGGCAAATCCTCTTAAATCTAAAATTGAATTCACTCCGGCCAAACAGAGTGGAGAAGCTACATCTGATGCTAGCGCAACGGCGGAGGGTGAAGCTAGCGGGAACACTGATGAGAGTTTTAATCCCCAGTCAATTCTTGAAGCCATCAAAGACTTAAAAACCAACTTCTGCAGCAAATTTGATGGCGTTTTGTTGGCAATTGAAGGAGTAAGAAAAGTAGTCGGTGAATGCTTGGAACAAGTTAAGGGCGCAGAGACTCGCATCTCAGAGGCAGAGGACACTGTCATTAGCATAGTAGCTAAGGTTCGTAGCCTTGAAAATAAAAAGAAAGAAATGGAGGATCGACGACCTTGAAGCAAGATCCAGAAGCTCAAACCTCAGGCTGGTAAACCTCCCAGAAGGTGTGGAGGGCAATGACGCCTGCTCTTTCCTCGAGGCTTGGATCCCGGAGGCTCTGGGCATAACTTCCCTAAATACGAGGCCAACCTGTTACGGCTCCGCCTCCACACACGTCAGCTCGCACACTACGAGCACACCGTCGTCACGTGACCGGAGTTCGGGCTAATTAGATCATTGTGCGCAGCCTGTGGCCAATCACAAATCAATCTTCCCTGTCTACAAAAGCCGGCTCTTCCCTCCAGCCTGCGCCAGATCTACCCAAAGAATCGCCTGACCCGACCCTTGGCGCAGAGAACCGGCTTGCCTACCCCCCCTCTCAGATCCCGGACCCATCACCACCAACACCCCCCCGGTTTATTTTCAACTTCAATAAAACGCCTTACCAGGCATTCAACGCATCCCTCCTCTGTCGTGCACTTGAGTCTCTAGCACCCTGCCCTAAC
>OMOU01047847.1:6716-20730 GCA_900312585.1 Malacocephalus occidentalis
GCAAAGAAATAAAACGGGCCTACCCAAGCCTCACCTGAATAGACCGACCGGATTGTGTTGTCACTACTCTGGACGAAAGACACCAGGGCCATCATGACTCCCATGGTGGAGGAAAGGGCCTCTTCACTGCCATAGCGGGAGTATATAGGCTTGCCCGCCTCACTGAGGACGAAGACGTGCTTGCGGTGCTGCCTCCAGCTCTCGGCCGTCACGTCCTCGTCCCGGTGGGACTGAAGAAGAGGTGGAGCCTCTTCGGCGACGCTCTCCGACAGCGCGGGTGGCGTGTCCTCCGGGCCCATGCCCGGCTCCTCTAGCTTACTCCCGGCCAGCATCGTCACCACAAACTCCTCACAACTGCCTTTACCGCTGTGAGCGACGGCCGCATCCAGAACCGTGGCTGACTGGGCGGATACATCGAGGTCTTTGGACTCCTCCGTAGTTGGGTCAGCATTCGGCCTCGGTTGGCCCTCTAAGGTGGCACTCTGCTGTACTGCTGTAGGGCCTGGCAGTAGTGACCCTGCCGGGACTCCAGTGCTTACACTGGCTTTGCAGTCTCTGTCCACAACCTCAGCGTGATAAGGAAACATGTGATTGCCCAACAGGGAGAGAGATGTTGCCAAGGTGTCAGCTATAATAAAAAAAATAAAGCAACATCAGACAGGTGAGATGAATAGGGGATATATTACGGAATATAATATGGTAAATAAAAGTGGAAAATAATTGTACCATTTGCGCCGGGAGTCTCGGATGGTGGTTCACATAATATATTCAGTCCTTCCGCACCTTCTTTTTGTGGGTTGGCTCTCTCCATGTTACCATTCCAGTTACTGCAGGTGAGACGCGTTTCACATTTAGTAATCAAGCCTGGACCATTAGACTACCAGCCAAGCTCACGAAACCTCCAGCAGCTTTTAAATGGGAATACTGATCTTGTGCTTAAAGTCACATGACTAGAGGCATATTAGTCTCATGGCATTTAAACGGTTTGGTCGTGATCAAAGAAACAGAAAAAAGTACCCCGAGTGTAAAATTAAATTCAATAGTTGAACAATTACGACAATTATTCTTTATGCTAAATACTCCGTCGTTCAATGTATGTCCATTTGCATTGGCCAGCGTTACATAATTACTCGTATGTGTTTACCAAATGTAACGCGAAAACGTTCAGGTTAATCGTAAAGTGTGACGCTGCTCAATGCATAATAATGAGTATGTCGTTGAAGCTAATGAGCTAGCTCTAACAGCTAGCCTAACAAACATCAAATTCGCGGCATCGTCTTAAAACGAGTATGACATGAATGTGGAGTCATTAATGTGTCCCAGCGGATATTTACAAAATAATAAGACTTACAAGTGGTTATACCGTCGAGACTTGGGCAAACCGGTCAGTGTACAGGCTGAGCTAAAGATCATATAATGAAAACATTTCCTCTTCGGGTAGCAGACTTCCGGAATCCCTGACGTCACGGCGGTTTAACCAATGAATAAAGCCGCTTGGTGCTGTCGGCTAGGAGCCCATGTGTCGGATCACTTCACTTACAGTCCACGTTTAATAACACACTATTAACTAGGGCAGGATTCTTGAAGTCCAGTTTCCGATCTGTCTCAATTTTGCCCGCTATTCCAATGGTCACCGTAGTTGTTATTGCTGAAACAGCTCGGCAAGAAGATAATTGGCTCAACACGTTTTTGTGACCTAAAAATGTGGATCTGGACCCCGCCTGTGGTTCCCGAATTAAACGTCTACAATAATGATAACATTATCAATTTCCTGCAAAGCTAACAGGAGTCCGTGTTATTGTTTTCACTATTGTAATTGTAATTTAATTAAAAACAAACACCGTATTCGTCTCTTTTGTCCCAGGTCCAATGTGCCCCAATGACAAAACAACCAGCCCCAGCCTAACCGTACAGCTAACTAAATGGAGACTCCAGCAGGACACACTCTGTGGAAGACAGTTTGTGTTGTGCAGGTGCTGAAAATCATGTGAAATATACTCTGCCCGAGCCGCAGCTGGCTTTCCTTTCGGACAGACCCATAGTGTTATTTTGTAATGGTTCAGATTGGTTCAATCACGGTTGCCATTAGAGGTGGGGAGACCAATGACAAAGTGCAGGGATATGCGGGAACATGGACTTTGAGGCACGGAGAGGCCTAAATAGACCGCCAGGAAGCCCCCTTTCACTTCTCAAGTGTGACGTGCTTGTCTTCACAGACGCGTTGTTGACGGGATGGGTCCCCTCAACGTGCCTCTCCCACTCCACCGGCGAGTGGCCAGTCCAGACTGTTGCTCACATAAACGTAAATGTGTTGGAGCCTTGCACGGGGCTGACGGTATTACACGTCTCTCATCTGGTGCGCGGCCGCAATGTTCTGATCATAACAGACAGATCGGTGCCAGTATATGCAAACAGACAGCGGCGCCAGCGTGCTACCCTGCCCGAGCAGGTCGAATTCTGGCTGTGAGCTCATCAGAACCTGCTCAGCCTGAGAGCACTGCATATCTCCGACGCCCAGAATGTTAAGGTGGACCATAGACATGTATAACAAAATATATCCGTCATGTTTAAGAACACCAAACAAACACGCGTGATGTCATCTCGGTTTGCTGTGTAACGATATCAACGAAGCTTGAGAGGTTGATTGGGTGCAATCTGCCATCTCTTCAGGACCCACACGTCTCCAGGGCCCCGAGGGCAGCAGGAAAGATTGTGGTCGACCTCCGGCTGATGGTTGCGGTCCACCAGGACCAAAGCCACATGGACAGTATCGTTATATTAACGTTCAGCCCAACTGACGCCTACTGCCCACGGAGACTACTGTATTACCTTCATGCACATACACAAATTGCACCTTTTTATTTATGTTATAATTTATATATTACTCAGTTTCATATTCAATGTTATGCACCAATTTAACAAAAGCACATTCCGTGTTTGCAAAAACGAAGGCCTTTTGTGATTGTGATTGTTAGCTCCGTAGCTAATACTGTCTAATGTGCTTAAAGTAATAATCTCGATGATTTTCCTGGATGTAAATGTCTATAAAGTTACTATCTATCGACGAACGAGTTAACACAATGGTGAGTGATCCTATGGTCCAGTGATGAAAGCCCTTGCTTTTGCAGTATTATTTGAGACGGACCCAGACGGACTGGGTGGCGCGCCGCCGTTGCCGCGCAAGGTTTTAAGCCCGACCGACTCACAGTCAATGACGAGCTTCCCACCGCCCAGCAGTGATTGGTCCCGTGGGTGTCCACAGAGCGTGCAGGCCGGAGTGACGTCCTGTGTTGTCGGTCTCTGCTAGAGTATATGTAACTCGGGTGTATGCTACGACTATGGCCGAAAAAACAAATAAAATATTGTTGACTACAGACAATGACACACACACAAGTACAAAGAAAAAGAAAAAGAAACGATTTTCACGTTCAGAAAAAGCAAAACAGACAAAAAAGGAACGCGACCGTCAGCGGTCAAAAGCCAGGATTTACATCGGCGGTGCCTTTCCAAGGTGGAGAGCAGTGAAAGAACAAAATGGACTGAGAGAAAACACAGATGTGGCTGTCTTTCTCTTGGACTGGTAGGTACCGATAATGTGTGCCAGTCATTCGGTTTCAAAACAACGAACAGGGTCGTTTCGCGGCTAATGTATTTCCTCTGTTAGCGCGCTAACCTTAGCTATACTCAAATAACATCAGACAAGCGGACGTTAGACCATATAAGACACAATCGAAGAATGGGACGTTCGTCGTAAGGAAAACTAGCAAACGACCAGGTGGACAACATGAAGCAGACAAAGAAATATAAGGTTTAAGTAGATTTAGCTTTTCAGTCCACCAATGGCCGTAATTACGTCCTTTGGCCTATAGATGGCTCTATTTGGTGACTAATCTATGCCCTGTACTGTAGAGCCCTCTGGAGATATTCCTAACATGACTAATCTGTTAGGAACCCTTGTCTTCAGGAAAACGAAACAATTTATATGCACTATATTTCTACATGAAAAATGCAAAGGAATACATGTATTCACATCATCATGCACAAAGCTGGGTCTTGTGTCATGGAATTGAGGCAGAGGAAGGAACCACCTATATCTTCATACAGGTGCCCTCCATTACCAGGTATTGAGGTGTACTGAGGTGACTCAGGTATTAAGGCACCGATACCACAGGGCCCCAAAAGAGGTCTTGTGGAGTACATGCCTCGATGAGTCGGAGCTGTTTTGGTGGCACTAAGGGGATCTACGGTACACAATAATGGGCAGGTTGTTTTAATGTTGTGGCTGATCAGTGCACATACTATGTTTTTTATGTCTTTTAAACCTAATTCATACTGTAAATAATGAATGCTTCACCTAGCCTGGGGAGCCAGGGCCTTCGCCATTGCCGGCCCTTCCTCTGGAACTCTCCCCCCAAACCAATCCATAACTCCACCTTCAAGACCACCCTCAAAACTCATCTGTTCAAACTTGCTTTTAGGTTGACTAGTTTTCACATACTCTGGTCTTCTGTTCCAATTGTAATTTATAGCCTTTTTGTGATTTTATTCTGCTGTAAAAGGCATTATTTCATGAATAGTCTCTTGTTTTGCCTATTTACTCAATAAAAAGTTGCATTTTCACATGTCTATGTTCTGTCATTGCAGTCATTGCACAATGTCAAGGTTAAACTGGTAGCATGTTTAAATTACTAGACAGAAATTCACTACTGCTACACTTCCTGTCTCTTTATGTGATAAGCCACATCTAATTGTAATGTTTTCCCCAATGACTGCAATACACAGTAGTTTACACCCCTTCTACACTGTACTGTTATGGCATCTCATCTCACATTTTAAATGCTGCAAACGTTCTTTTTCAGTTATGAGAAATGGCGTGCGTTGGCTTCCAACATTCCAGAGGGCTCTGTCTCAGATTGGTGAGTATACTTTCCTGATCTAGTTTTTCTGCATGCATACACTCTCAGTCCTCATGAATGTATTAAACGTGTTTACCAGTTAGTTTAATTGCTACCAGCAGTCAGCAATTAGGCTGTCTAGTGAATTCATTGAGACCGCAAAGTTGGCAATTGATATTTACCAAACCAAGAAGCCCGGATGACAACCCTCCTTATTAATAAGCCTATATGTCCATATCACCTGTAACAGCGGAAGCTCATGACGCAGTAACTTATGTTTTAGTAATGTTTGACATACGGCAATTTCATTGCTCATAGTTTGAAGATGGAACATTTAGATTTCAGCCCTGAATAGCCAACCAATGGCTAGACTTATTAACAGAGGGTAAGCCTTTGTAGAGACCGTGGCATCTCTACAAAGAGTATTTCTACAGTAAAGTATATGAGACATTGGTGTGCCCTCTAAGGTAGAGTATGTAGGGACCATCAGCAATTGCTCTCTACAGTAGAGTATGTAGGGACCATCAGCAAGTGCTTTCTACAGAGTATGTTGGGACTGCGTAATGGGACTGCGTAATTCTCAGAGACCCCAGTCTCTGAGAATGATGTGGGAAACGCATGCATACAAGTTTTAAGGACAACCCTAAACACACTAACCCACACTATACTCAGCATCATATTATCCAACTTGGGAATTCCTTTTGGACAGCATTGGAGCTTGGGGAGTAAGCCTGGCCTTGCGATTAAGACATTTGTCCATGTGGTTGCAGCTGTAAGGTGGAGAAACATCCTGATGATCACCCTGGAAAACGTAAACGTGACCTTCCACATGACCAGGAGACCAGGGCGAACCCCCTAATGGGTGGAGATCTGAAGGGTGGCTCAGAAATCACATCCAACATGGTATGCAACCACCAGGTGTATCAGCAAGCAAGTATTTTCCTGACAGACGGTTCATCCAATGACCCCTGAAGTATTTTTTGAGTGCCAGTCCTGTTCCAACTGTTTTTTGGAAGTTCTTCCCAGATGGTTCTGTGAAACAAATGATCTGTTATTAAAGCACCCTCCTTCCTTGTAAATAAGTCCCCTCTTCTTTGCCGTTTGCATTGAGCTACATAATAATAATAATGTCCTATCTGATCTTAATTTCCAACACGAGTAATTCAGTACCATGCCTTATGAGTATAAAATCATACAGGAGGTTTTCTGGCTATAAACTAAACGCAAGTAAACCCAAACCATATGCAATGAATTGATTTAGGCCTTGTGCAGTACATTAGTGCTCAAATTTGAACGGAATACAATATGCTACCTAGATATCATCATCCCATCATCATTTACCTATTCTCCTCCTGTAAAATTTACATTTAAAAAGCCTCAAATGTCTCCATAGAATTATGCTGCATATCTTATCCTCTATAGAATGATAATTGTCAATTAATCGTCACTTCTACAGGGATTGTCCAAGTCCTGTTTACTGGTAGTCATCTGATGCACTCTAATTGTGCATACAAATCTGTAACTGAAGAGGTTTGCTACTCTGTTAAAGCAGCTGTTGTCTTTGATTGTAGTCAAATTGCCATTCAGCACTAGCTCTGCCAATCTGATTTTGTATGTCTACAAATGTATTTATTTTTCCAATGTTTTCAAATACCGATACAGACTGTCCCTCTGTTTTAGATTAGATTCAACTTTATGGTCATTGCTCAGAGTACGCATACTAGTACAACAAAATGCAGTTAGCATCTAACCAGAAGTGCAAAAGTAGTAGTGCAACAGTAGTGAAACAGTAAGCAAGTATGAGCAGAATCTACAGAATCTACAGGGAATATGCTGAATCTACGGAGTGCAATAAGTATGTCTACATACATATATATGATGTTGGGGTTCATATTGGTTACTTGTTAAACTTGATCACTAACATTCCTGATCTACATCTTGCAGTCTTATGAAGAGGGCAGCACTGGAATAACCTTTGATATATCAGAGATCACTTTTGCTACTGATGAAGACACTGATGAAGACACTGATGAAGAAAGCAACTGTTCGAATGAGGATGAAGAGGATGATGAAGCAGAGGAATCTGAGGAGGAGTTTGATGACTCTGATCCGGAATGGGAAAAGGATGTCCTTTCCGGATATGAGCTCTCTAAATTTGGATTGGAAAAAAAGGACTCAAATGACCAATTGGAGAATAATGACTCTAAGGATGAATTGGAGAACAAATACTTGAAAGAAGTGCATGGAAAAATCTGTGAACTTTGTCCAGATTGTGGTGATTTTTTCCATGGGGGCAAGACTCACACATGCGAGTACAAAATTAAGCCATTTCCCTGCAATATTTGTGGAAAGAGATACAAAGACAAGTGGGCCCTAAAAAGTCATGGCAAAATCCACTTCTGCAAGTTCTGTTTGGTACCCTTTAAAACGAGACTTGATAAACGGGCCCATCAGACAGCCCACAGCCCCAATGAAAGGCCCTATTCTTGCCCTGACTGTGCAATGACATTTTCCAAGCTCCGTGTACGAAATTTCCATTTGAAAAAACACAGGGGCCCCAAAAGTGTTTCATGTCCCCATTGTGATTTGGTCTTCTCTAATGCCTACCTGGTGAAAAGACACATCGTGGTGCACACGGGTGTGAAACAGTTTGTGTGCCAGTTCTGCAGTCGCTCCTTCAACCAGCCGGGCCACCTTAAATCCCACCTGCGCCTGCACACCGGGGAGAAGCCCTACCAGTGCCAGCATTGTGACAAGAGCTTCAATCACAACGTCAGCCTGAAGAGTCACATTATGCGATACCACAAAGGATCTTCTGACTCGGGGCCTAGAGAGCACATAAAGGAGGTGGTGGAACCATCCGCAGCGAAGACCGAGGAAGTGAATGAGGAGATGAGCACCGCAGATCCTGAGGATAAGGCAGTTGTAATCGATCCGGACCACAAACTCAAAGAAGAACAAATGAAGCCGATTAAGAAGATATATCATAGATCTATGGGTAGACCCATAGGAAGGCCCAAAAGAAATGCACCAACAGGGAAGACTAATGCAATTCCTGCAGTGCGAGGGGAGGCCCTTGAGCCAATCACAGCAGCTGAGCCATCAGAGGAGTGCCACCTGAAGAGGGGCTCTTCCAAAAGCATTGGAAGCAGTTGGAGTGATAGAGATCCAATCTCTGAACTTGAAGAAGAGGACGAGGCAGAGGAAAACAAGGGGGTGAGGAAGAGTAAGCGGAAAGCCAGCCAGAGACCAAAGACCTGCGAGACTGCAGACGGGGATTTTGACAGTGACTCAGATTTTGACCCTGCAGAAGACGAGGCTAAGAGGAGGCGGACAAGCTGGAAAAAGTCAGGAAGCGTAGGACGGAGAGGAAGGCCGAGGAAAAATAAATTAGTCTGAAAGTCATGATACAATGTTATTAATGTCAGCATCTAAAAATGATTAGCTAAAACTGAATGGGTATAACAAAGTATATTGCCGTTATATGCGCAATATGAATGTTGGATGGGGTGTGAGCAGATGCGATTTCATTTTGACACTTTTTTTTTTTAAATGCGTTCAATAATTGGGACTGGTGGTCTTTCATGTGAAATATATGACAGTGTATCATACAGGTTGCCTTTAGTATGTTGTGTGTGTGTTATTGGATGGTAATCATCCTGACACTGCCCTTGTGATAATGTTATTTTGTTGTATTACACATTTTTACCCATTTTTCACTTACCAGAAACACTTGAACAAACACCGTTACTAAATTCTGTCGACTGACTGTTGAATTTAATCTTGTTTTCTAATTGTGGTTCTTGAGCGGGGTGGTTGAGATCCACCACTGCTGTACAAAGAACCTGTTAAGCCCCTGTAGGGTTCTTTAGAGGTTCTCTACTAGTTCTTTAGCTTACAAAAAGAAGAAAGCAAAGCATTTAAAGAGGACAGAAGTCAGTTGAATACTCAAGCTCTTGTCCATGAACATATGTCACAAACTTCAATAAAAAGGCTATCATTATATTCATATATTAACTATTGTGTTATTTATTAGGCTATGTATGTCTTGACATTTTGTGATTGAGGCATTCTGTAAGTGAAGTATTTAATAATTTACTAACATCTCAAGGCCCCCCTGGTAGGTTCCCTTATGTGCTTCCCAAGTATATGGCCTTCAATGTAATTCAATGTATGTTCAATGTAACATACAGGATCTAACAACTACATCTAAATCTAACAACTAAAACATTACAATGTAACTCCAAGTCAATCACACTTCTGGGATATCAACCTGTCCAGTTAGGAAGCAACACTGATTGTGAATCAATTTCACCTGCTGTTGTGCAAATGGAACAGACAACAGGTGGAAATGAGAGGCAATGTGCAAGACAACCCCTATAAAGGAATGGTTCTGCAGGTGGTGGCCACAGACCATTTCCCTGTCCTCATCCTTTCTGGCTGATGTTTGGTTACTTTTGAATTTTGCCAGTGCCCTTGTTACGGCTCCGCCTCCACACACGGCCTCTGCCTCTCACACCACCGACGCACCGCCCCCCAATGGTGACGCCCCCAGCACATCAGCTCGTGCACAACGAGCACACCGTCGCCAGGTGATCTGAGTTCGGGATAATTGGGTGAACGCGCTTACAGCCGGTTTCTGCGCAGCCTGTTGCCAATCAGAATCAACCCTCCCTCTGTCTACAAAAGCCAGCTCTTCCCGGCAGCCTTCGCCAGATCTTCCCAAAGAATCGTCTGGCAAGTATCGCTGCAAGATCACTGAGCGAATGAATGAATGAATGAATGAATGAATGAATGAATGAATGAATGAGTGAGTGAGTGAGTGAGTGAGTGAGTGAGTGAGTGAGTGAGTGAGTGAGTGAGTGAGTGAGTGAGTGAGTGAGTGAGGTAGTTAGTTAGTTAGTTAGTTAGTTAGTAGTTAGTTGTGTTTATGACCCTTCCTCAAATCCGTGTTCTCTCTCCTTCTCAGACCCGACCCCTGGCGCAGAGAACCGGCTTGCCTGCCCCCCCGCCTCAGATCCCGGAGATCAGATTCAGTATATTCCTGTACTTGGTGTACATTCTCTGTATATTCTGCTCATATGGCTACTGTCACTGTTATCGTTGACTGTCATACTGTTGTTATACTGTTGCACTTTTGATACTACTTTGCACTTCAGGTTAGATGCTAACTGCATTTCGTTGTACTGGTATGCGTACTCTGTGCAATGACAATAAAGTCGAATCTAATCTCTAATCACTATACCAGCTGTATGCTGGAACTGTGTCATGCAAACCTTTGGTTTGAGTCTGTAGACCACCACAGCCAACCAGAATGATGTTTTCTGCAGGCAATTCTTTTTTCATGTCAGATACACGGCACAACGTTCTAGCATGTCTGACATGCCTTTTAACTGCACTTTTAAATCACTTTTTGTTTTGCTTTGACAGGAGCATAGAACAGATCTCTAATTGTTTTCATGCTTTGCTTTTTGAATGACTATTCTGGATCCCTGAGGCACCTTGGCAAAGCTCTCCTCGTACAAATCACAAGTCAGTAAGTAGCCTATTCCGAAATTGTAACTTTCCCCTGTAAACAGTTGTTGCCCACTGGCCAGTAGACTCAATGTATTTGTGATCATTAAAAAAAGTTGTATACAACTTTTAGCTTTAGATGACTGCAGTGTCATCTCTGTCTCATTGTCTTATCTGTGCATCTGGGGAACCCGGTTTATAGAAATATTATAAACAAGGAGATGACCATGGACTTCAGGAAGTGACGGGGGCGTCATGCCCCCAAACACATTGATGGAACTGAAATGGAGAACGTCTTCTGCTTCAAGCTCTTCTGTGTGTTTATCAAAGATGAGCTCTCATGGTCCAGCCAAGTGGACTTGGCTGTACTTTTTGAGTTGACTCAACAAGTTTGGCATGTCTTCAAAACCCTCACTAACTTTTACAGGTGTACCATCGAGAGCATCCTCTCTGGCTGCATTCCTGCCTGGTTTGGCAGATGCTCCACTGCCCTCCAGAGGGTGAAAACAGCAGCGCACATCATGAGCTGCCATCCCCCGGCCGTGCAAAGCATCCACCACACGATGCCTTAGGAGAGCACCACAGAGGACCACAGCCACCCAGGCTATGGACTGTTCACACTGTGGCTGTCTGGTAGAGGTTGCCAGAGGATACATTTAAATGCTTTTGATTCTCTTATATTTTGTATATTTCTCCAATGATGTACCATATTTCTACTACTGCTACCGTCACTTGTGTACATTTATAGTACTTATTTTATGTTCATTATGTATATTGTGCCTCTCAATGTGTGTGTCGATAAAAAATGCATCTAATTAATCAAAATAAGTTTCAAATACTAGTCTTTACTTGTATTTTGGGGGGAGATACAACAAATGCATGGTGGAATGAAGGAATGCGTCAAACTGGTAAGCGTCTTAGGAGTTCTGGGTTGCTCAGGAGAAATGGGTATCAGGCAAGACACCGACTCAACGGGTAAGGAAATAACATTGATTCTCTATCGTTTTTTACATTTTTATTTTAGTACGCATGTATTTTAATAACAACCAACATATACGTGCAACTCCACAATGTGGGTAATAAGAAAATTAAATCTTTTGTAATTTCTTTTTTTTTTTAAACCCAACTGAAATACCAACCAAACATAAAAAAATCTATGCATACATTTTGTTACATCAGATGATATAAAACTCACATCACAGAATAACTAACTGTATACAGTCGTATACAGTAGTATCAAGGACATGGATCAACGGTTTCAGTTTAATGAATTACTGTACAATCAGATAAACACAGACTGTTGTAGGTCCTGTAATCTCTTCTCGTTCAGTGGAAACTCCTTGTGTGGGTCAATTGAATGTGATTGTCCTACCACTCCTTGCTGAACAGTGGCAATTCAACAATCTCTCCCCTTTCTTTTGATTCTGCTTGCGGGCTTGGCTCGCCACCCCAGGACCACCTGCGCTTCTCTCCAACAGAAGCAATCCATGCTGAGGACGCAAGAAGGGTGGTAGGCAGAGGACTTTTCTCTGGAAGTTGGCGGCGCGTGCACACGCAGCGGCTCCTCTCAGTCCCGACCACTACTTCACCTGTTGCACCGTGGGCCTGAGAGGCATGTAATTTAATCTGTGCTGTATGTCAATATAGCACATTTGACAAATAAAATAACTTGAACTTGAAAGATCTGGTAGAATCTCTCTCCACCGAAGACAACGAGAGGAAACCAGAGGGAACGAGATCTGGCCTTGTATTCACAAAGCCAGGAAAATGATTTCTATGATTCAAGTATTTTCTATATATAACACGTTGCATCATTCAAATGTTATGTTACTTAACAAACTAAATAAAACGCTCATTTAACAACTCAAAGATGCCTATCAATAAGGCATCTTTATGGCAATTACACACAGCTTAACTTCAACTCACTTGAACTAACAAGGTAAAACTAATCACAGTATGTCTAATGAAACATTTGAACACACACGAAACACATTACATTAACTCAAAAGCTGCTTCACCAGTGGTGTGCTATCAACACAATACACAATAGTCAGCTTAACAGTAGAAGTTATGCTTCTAAATATAATAGTTATAAATATATTAGACCAACACCAGCTGTTGACACTGTTCACACTATTTGAACCCATCAAGAATGTCCTTCTGTAGCAGGATCGTTTTTATCATGTTCTCGACTCCGCTTCGTGTGTAGCTCTGAATCCACCTTGTGTACAGGACCCATGCACTCTCAACACATGCATCGACTAAATGGGGGGAGGGTTGAACTAGGGAGAATTATTTTAACCCTTTGATAAACGTCAATGCTTCATGATGTCAATGTTGAGTTATGGTTGAATAGTTAATATTATAATTCACATACAATTTTCTATGTCAAATCTGATCATTTAGACATTTATTTTACAAAGTTCTAGTAACTGGGGGTTACACCTATTTAGAGTTTTGCCTGTGGATGGTGCCTCATCAGTCGGGGGGCTGTGGAGCAGGTTCCCTGTCCTAAAGTATCTCAGTCAGTTTTCGCCACACCTCTTCCCTCTCTGCTCTGGGCAGGCACTTGAATCTGGGATCTAGAGCTGTTGCTACCTGACGCCAGGACATATTTGTGTTCTCCTTTTGTCTGTTTAGGTCCTCTGTGAATGCAGCCTTGAAGCGCACAACGTAGCCAGGATCAACATCCGAGGCTTCCATTGTAAACAAGAGGTGGCAGAGTGCAGGCAGCACCACAGAGCAGGACACATTTTCACCACCCAGGAGCTCAGTAAAGTACCTACAAACACACAGGACTACAAGACAACAGAATGAATGACATTTCATACATTTCAGATAACACCCATTTCTAAAATACAATGATACATTATACACATTTGGTTTGTCATAAATGAAAATGTATGCGGATAGGGAAATCATATTACCTGCATGGCTCCAGCAGTGTTTCCAACTTTGCCAGCCATATTCAGCTAACGTTAGCATGGTTAACTTGTGCTTCTGCTGCCCCAGTGTTGCGTTCCATTGGTTTTTGTTGTGTTGCTCCCGCTGTATCATCTCGAGAGTTGAATTCCAGCGTGTTGGTACATATTGGACGAGCTTGTTAAACATTCAACTCTGCGGTTCTGGACTGTGTTTGAATGTCCGACAATTCTCCAACACTTTACTAAAGCATCCACAAACCCGCTGTCACAGAGATCCACTGTGATTACCCTCTGTATAATGTGCGCTACACAGGGCATATGCTTGTATGGTAGTTTTCTTGCTGCCACTATCATATTGTGAGCACCACCTGTCCTGCCGTGGTGATCTTGTCCGCAATCTCCCACTCCTGTGCAACTTCACTAAACTGGCTCGCGCATGCTTAGTCAAAATGCCTTTAATCCGTTTTCACCACACCTAAAGTGAACGAGTGCACTTGCCATTTGTAATATAATATATTAGGTGTGCCGTTAAACAGGTGGTCTCCAGTCAGTGCAACACATGTAGCTTGTGCCAATTCCTGGCACAAGCTAAATGAATTTAATCAATTTTGGAATAAGGCTGTACATAACAAAATGTGGAAAAAGTGAAGCGCTATGAATACTTTCCAGATGCACTGTATG
>OMOU01047849.1:0-14451 GCA_900312585.1 Malacocephalus occidentalis
GTAGGGGTGCAGGTTGAGACTCTGGAAGAGCTCCTTCATGGTCACGTCCTTGCCATTCAGGTTTTGGACGACGCGGTCGGCATCCACGCGGTACGAGCGTTTGATGAAGCGCAGCAGGTGCTTCTGGTTCATGCAGGCGGCGGCGTGGATGTGGGTGTCCACCTGCGGGTCAGGGAGAGACAGACAGAGACAGAGAGACAGAATGTTTACGGGCGTCACAATGGTGTAAGAACTACGCTGGGCCAGTAGGGGGAGCCAAACTTCCAAACTGCAATGTCCTAGCAGCGTGCTGCTGTGGTGGTGATGTCGTGGTCACCCACCTTCCTGCAGTTGTAGAAGTCCCGATGAGGGTTCAACTTCAGCTCCTTCATCTCCTCCATCTCGTTCAGCATCTCGTGAACGTTGAACTTGGACATGAGGAACTTTAGCCGACGGTGAGTGTACGTCTTGCTGCAAAGCGAGAAAGAAACACACGGCGACGTATTCACGACATGCATCAGAACATATGATATACATGTTATGTTTTATTTGTGTTCAATGTATTGTAATAAGTGATACACAGGTCATTTACATGATCATAAAAACATCAGTAACAGATAGTAGTGTAGTCACAATGTAGGGCTACAAAACAGTAGATACCTAGTTAATAGTCAAGTATGTCGTGTAACACGAGAACTGACTAGAGCAGAGCGGGGCGTCGCTGGGCCTTACGTGGGGCCCTGGGCGATCAGAGCAATCAGGAAGTTCATGTCGTCGATGAAGGTGTTGTAGTCGGGGCAGGGGAGCTCGTGGGGCTGCTGCTTGGCCACCGCCGCCGCGTCCTTGTACACGTAGATGACGCCGTCCTTCATGTGCGCCTCGTAGCCCAGGTTCTTGGGGAGGGTGCTGGAGTCAAAGGGGTCCTCGCCGTTCTTCGGGGGACATGTGAAGACTGCGCAGGACACACACACACACACACACACACACTTTACACTCTGTGCTCAAACATTACAATTGTTGTTTTCCCTCCAATTTATTTCAATCTCGAAGGATAAAGGATTATCAATGTTATTGGTTCTCCATCGTACATCGCAATGTTTGCCCCCACTTAACAGTCAGTTAAATGTGCTTTTTAAAGAACCTGCCCTGTGAAAATAACCAACCTCAAACCCAATGGATCAGTACAGTACGTTGTAACAGTGGACGTGGACAGAAGACGAACTAGTCACCCTGACTTTTGTCCGACATTTAGGTCACTCCGAGGACACAAACAGGTCCAGGCGGTGTGGTGCACACCTACCTGGCTGCACCTGGTCCTCAGGCTTGTAGGGCTCCCCCTCGGTCTCCCTCAGGAACTGGGAGGTGGTGTGGGGGAAGCGTTGGAAGGCCAGCTTCATGTACTTCTCCCTGATGGTCATGGCCCGGTAGATGCCCTTGCAGGACAGCTCAAAGTCATCCATGGTCACCTGGAGGAGAGTGGAGATGGGCCAGTGGAAAAGGTTCATATAATTAGAATGAACCCTAACCCTTATTATAATACATTTTCAGAAAATGTCCAGAACTGTACATTAATATCTTTGCCTTGAACACAACACAATCACCTCTCTGACTTGGCTTCTTGATAGAGTTTAATCTACGCAGATGGAAAATCAGGAATACAAATCCACAATTACTTAATCCCTGGGAAACGTGACCGAAGTACATGATGTCAGAACGCGGGCCTCTGTAAATATCAATCACACATTTGTGAAATCCAAAACCCCACCTGCTGGGAATCAAACCCGCAGAGAGTCCTAGGAGGGCTTTATTGCTCTCTATTCCTGTTGGGGTTTGACACCCATGGGGGTCCTCCCATGGCACGCAGGAGCCCCCCCCAACCATATTTTAACATGGTGACAGACATGGCATAAGTAGGTCACCATGCATCATGTTGGCATCAAGTAGGTTAGTTAGATAACACTGTGAGCCTTGTGACATAAGCTACGTATCAAGATACATTACAATGATACACAATCTGTCCAAATATTAAAGTAATAGTTTCAATTTGAAAAGGCATGGGCAAAGTGCTCCATCAAGTAGTTTATTGGATTGACTGATTGATAGAATGTACTATATATCAAGGTAAAACAACAACATTGCTAAGGATGCGTTCACTTCCTGTCTGGGTTATCGCTAATGCTAATCAATTACATTTGATCATATTTGACACCAACATCTGACGCCGGATTGCACTTCACTGACTGTTGGTTGGTGACTTAACAACAACAAACAAAAACGAGAAGAAGAAGAAGAAGAAGCAGCAAACAGAGGCCGAGTACCCCAGAAGCGTAGTCCCCGATGATGGCCACTCTCTGGAAGTCAGGGACCTCCAGGTAGGTGGGCGTGTCCACCTCCAGCACCACCACCGGCGCAATGGAGGAGTTGGCGGTGCAGGCCACCGGCACCGTCATGGTGCGGCTACGCTGCTGCCTCTTCTTACTGCACACGCACACACAAAATACAGTTTCAATCATAGCATGAAATATCCTGCACTTCATTTTTTAAACAAATGTAAGGACTAAATATTTTATCCAACAAAAGTACAACAATATCAAGCCCAAAAAAACGATTCGGCAGTTTCCACACAAACATCCTCTTTGTGTTTTGTTCGCTGTTTCCTGCCCACCGCTTCTCCACGTCCTCGTCCTCGTGCAGGTGCAGCGCCAGCTCCTGGTGAATGATGGGACAGTCGTCCGCCACGTCGAACATGGAGATCTCGTCACGCACGTCCTCGTCCTTCGTCTCCGAGGCGAACACCTGCTCGGCGAAGGCCCGCATCTTGTCGTCGGTCTCTGGGGAGGGAGATGCGCCCACAGGACAAACATCACTCCACAACACTCACAGGCAGCTAGCTAACATGTTTAGTTAAAGGGCAAATGTCACACTTGGCAAGGTATTTTATATAGGAGCGTGGGCGCGCGTGTGTTTGGTGGCTGGCTGGCTTAATTGGCTTTAACCTGGCCCAGTTAGAGTCTGGGGGGTGAGGCTGCACACCTGTGGTGCATTGGGCAATCAGCCACCAGCACAGGAAGCGCTAGCTAAAGACCATCTGCTCCATGTCATGTCACTTTACCCACACCTTTTTGCAATAAACTAGACTTTCAACACCAACTACTACCTTTGTCCATGGAGGAGTCCCAGACTAAGCCACAGTATGTGCCATTGTAGCACTAGCCCATGCTGCAGAGTGCTTCATACGTGTGCCCGCAACATTGATTCCGAATCACGGAAAAGTAGGAACATTGATGTTAATGGCTTCTTATATTCAAAAATATAAGACGGCATTAAAAAATAAGAAGTGTGACACTTCCCCTTTATGTAAACAATGAAGACAGTTCCCCTTTATGTAAACAATGAACAGTGTACCACAGCGTGCAGGTTCACCAAGCACTGCTACTATTGCTGGTGATGAGCCATTACAAGCCATTTTAAAATCTACCTCAAGCGAAGACAGATAAGTCTTCACTAGAGGTAGATAACAAGTGGACCGATCTTTCTGTCATACATCTGGGCGGACACTCCCACTTGTGATGCCACAAGTGGGGAGATGTAATGGCCAATCAACATCTCACCCCTGGTGGTGAATAGGGGTCCTTTGAGGAAACTCTACAACTACAAACATTATCTTTGCACTCTATGGTCTGCAAAAAGCGTTGACTCCATTCATCAAGAGACCCAAGAGTTCCTTCAAAAGCCAGGGTAGGACCACCAGGAGTACTTGTCTTCAACCAATGGAAGCCACTCATTAAACTCATTAATCGGCTCCTTTACTTGTCATTATAAGCCAACAAGAACAAACAAAATCTAGGCTATTCCACAAGCACCAGTGACTACAGGAAGGCCTTCGAAATGGAGGGCATTCAAGCGGGCAACTATAGTCTGTTTGAGGTTCCTACAGTACCTCAAAATACTTACTCTGCTGGCCACCTGATAATGCAATGCCCAGCAAGGGAGGAAACCCCAAAGATGGACCGAAAGAAAACAAAACATTAGTTTAGGGAAAAAAGGGTTATGCAGTGTTAAGAATGACATCATGTTAGCAAGAAGTACATTCAAGTTAGCATACTTCATAATTTAGAGATGGAACACAAAACAACACATATTATGAGTTTGTATTAAAATACTTGCATTGTTTGGAATATGGAAATGGATGCGTGCAAATGAATATTCATGGAGGTTACTCAATGCAAGTTATAGGCCTATACGCTGGCTGGTGCGTACAATCGTAATTTTACATGGAATGGGAAAGTACTACCTATGAAAAGTAGAAGAAGATTGATTTAAAATGCTCTTACAATACAGATCTAAAGTCACTGGTTTGGAGTAAACCATCGTAGACACATGCAGAGATTATTTCACATTTCTTTTTGGTCAAGAGGCACCAAACATAGCAGGCTTGACCTCTTATGAAACCCTGCTATGCAGAAAACTTCCATATCATGCTAGGATATCCTGCTAGGATATAGAGGGGCTGAAGCCCTCCATACTCCTAACATCATCCTGCATGTTAGTAATGCTTCTCATACCCACATATATTTGCATAAATATAACTTTGTCATCATACTAAAGCAAGAGCCACATTTGCTGGGAACGATGCCAAAAGTCCTGGTTGTCAAGTGTTAGCTCGACATAACACAACATAACAATAATGTGGTTTGTAAAGTCGATGCAATCTATATGGAAGGAGTCTCTGTATGTATATGGATGTATGTACTGTGTATACAGTATGTCTGTCCTAGGATTTTGAAGGGTGTAAAGGTGTATGTGCGGTTCCCAAGAAACCTGCAAGAAGCAATACTGGAGACCAAGCCATCGGCCCGTTCCAAACAGGCACGGAACGGGCACTGCACTTTCGGGTGTGGCGCTGTGAGGACCCAAGGAAGTGCACTGTTGAGTCGTTTGGTTCTAGAGAAAGCTGCAAGCATCAATAATGGCGGACAGACAACAATCACCACATTTTGAATGGGCACTGCACTAATAAAACAAACTCCACGCGTTCACACCGAATGAACAATACATGAATGAAGGTCTTGTGTTCGTACACATATTGACCCATCCATGTGATCTCAACAACCTCCAAATGCTCTGGATCACGGATGGAGAGAAGTTATACAGAGACAACCACATGAGCCCTGATAACCTCTCACATTCGGATCTGACATGTCATTTGGGACACCAGGCATGTTCCACACTCCTCTCTGATTGGCTGCACCAGCTCAGTACTCACGCTGCCCCTCTGGTCGGTTAATAATCCCGTAGGTTAGGGTCGGGGTCCAGGGTGAGAGGGACGAACAAGAAGAATTGGTGGTTATCTCAAAGAGAGCAGAATCACTAGAAAAGTGGACTGATTTTATCTTTCCATCTGTCGGCCAGAATGAAGGACAATCTCTCAAAGTGAAATGATCCTGAAGCCTCTCAAAGCCGTAGCTTTGGTTACTCGATGAGGCCATTGGTACTTTTGCTCTTTTCTACACTTTGTCTGTTTTGTTTTTTTGTCAGAATCTTTGTAGTTAGCCAATTTAAACTCTTCTCAGCCTCACTTGTCAATTAAAACGTGCCAAAGTAGGAACTGTAAATGTGCCGTTGACACACCGATGACACGTTGACATTACCTAAACCTGTAAGCCATTGCCGAGTGTGCCAACGCAGGCTATAGGACAGCATGGGCCTCTGTGGTCCTATCAAAATACCCAGGCTGACATTGGCAGGGGGTGAATGCGGCCCACACTATTGCAGGATTACACTTCCTCAGGTGTCAAATAATTACAAGTCTGACAACAAAACTCAACGCCCATGGTGGCATTTCTATTTTTGAATTTGAATTGACATATGTCATCAAATGGTGGTGGTGGGGGGTTCCATCCCTTATTTAACTCTGGGTCATTACTAGGTCATTTGAGGTACTTTAGGTATATTATGTGTGCAACAACACTCTATCTGAAGCCATTCCAGGACAGTGTGGGGATCTGAACTGATACCCAAACCAGAACAGCACCCATACCAGGATTTAAACGACCGGTGCATCTCCTGTTTCACTGACCATCAGAGACACTTTAGTGAGTTACAGATTGGTCTAAGCCGATGCACAATATACTTTGGTATTAGAAAAATATAGTATACTATAATTCTGTCTGTTATTGGAATATTGGAATGGTCCATCACTTCTTTAACCAGTAGTTACGACATCTAGACCCTACCAGGTGGAAGGTATCTAGGTTCAGAAAGTAAATGTTCAGGTTCACATAATAATAACCAAAATTCCCATGATGATCCACAGAAATCAGAGCCCAGGCGTTTTACTTTCTGGACCTGGAGTTCTCCATCTCAGTTTAGTTTGTTTCTCATCTGTGTAGTGGGCACCCAGGGCTGTAAAGGGTTGTGGTGGGTAGCCAGGAGGCTCCCAGTGGCTCCAGCGTCCAGCTCTACATTCTCCGTGCCCACTGCGGGAACGTGTAAGTGAAAAGTTAACTATCACCTCACAAACCGCATTCCTCTACAGCTCTAGCCAACACGTGCTGTCACCATTAAAAAAAAACACGAGATTTAAATATTTTGGCGTTCATTAAGAAATGTATGCTAATTGTAATAGTTACCGCTATATACTGTAGTTACAAGAAAAAGACAAAAAAGACAAAAACAGTGACAAAAACAAAACGTTTAGTTCAGTATATAAATGAATAGGGCACCAAAAAAAACAACGTCAAATTCCATGCTTGGTATTTGTTTCAGTAACTTAGTTAGTTACATAAATTACAATCATGAAAACGAAATAAAACACCCAATAAATAAAGCCCATGGACGTTTAATATGTTTATTTAGTTTGATTTATTTTTCATATAATTATTATCTCTGTCAATTCACTACTTCGCTTCACTACATTGATCGACAAGTGTCAGTGAACTCAACATCTTTATTTTGTATCTTTATTTTTGTTTATTTATCATAAGATCGCCCATCTTAAACAGGGGGACTCACATACACTTGGGGTGTTCTGCGTGCAGAGAAGAGACTCGAGATAAACCTGTGGACCAGTCGCAGCCCTGCCCATACTCACCGGGCACGATCACTTTAGGCATGGCGGCGGTTTGCCGATCACACTCCCGGAGGAATAGAGACAACGGACGGAGGCTTAGGACGGAGGCAACGACGCGACAGGCACAGCTACCGGTTTGGTCGGTGTGTGGGGTGGGGGGGTCTCTGGACGTATAAAGACCCCCGCACGTCCCTCACTCCCCCTCCCTCCCAGTGTAACCAGAACCTGCGGGACAGGGGGAGGCCATGTGCTGCTCGCCTATTGCTGCCGCTGTGGCCACACGGCTCTATTTTAAGGAGCGCATGGAGATGCTTGACAGACGACACAGATACGAGCAGCGGGCGTGCAGGCTGACGGTTCTGTCAAGTTACCACTGCTGTGTGCGTGTAATGTTGGGTAGATCACCGCATTATGTAAAACGTACAAATGCAACTGTTTGTTGCATTTGCTGTATGCAGAACATATGACTGCACATTATAATCAGATCTATCTGACCAATTAACTTGAAACTTGACCGATGAACTTGAAACTTCACTTCAACTTCGACTTGACTTGAAAGTGTGTATACATTCTATTCACTGTCAACCAACAGCTAACTTTGAAAACTTTTAGATGTTTTCTCAAAACACTGGAAGGATTTATGATGCATGCTGGGAGCCCCACACACTGTGGTACAATGCCTAGCCGACAATGTAGCCTAGTGGGGGGGTAGAGTTATCCCATAATAATATTGCTCAGGCTTCTCAGCGTCTCCCTGGAGCTTTTCCAATGTATTTTTACAACATGAGGTAACCCTTAACAACTGAGGTGCAGAGGAACTTGACACAAAACAAACAAATAATTCCCTGCTGGAAATGCTTTGTCATTTGAACAAGCATTTATTTATTCAACTAATTGAATTTAGAACAATTCTATGATTTTCAGGCAGCAGATTCAGACACTATGAGTGGCGTGCATTTATTATGTGAAGCACTTGTAACATCTTGAGGGCAGGCTAGGGTTCGACTCCCGTGCCGAAAATTATAGGACTCAGTTTGATCCCGTATACCTGAAGGTGTCCTGGAGCCAGACGCCCCACCCCCTGTCCCCGAGACATATACGTGAACCTGGGCCCTGCCATGACAACACAAGCCATCGCACTCTTTCCAAAACGACAAACTACTTTATTCCCATCAACTCCACGTGGGTAGACCTGCCACCCTGGCTGCCTTGGAGACAGGAGACCCGTCGAGTGAGGCGTTTATTTTTTTTGGAAATCTGATCCAAATGTCAACGATCCTCTGGAAGGACATCTGCTCAGCAGAGGGGTGGGCAACGCAAGGATGGGTAACAGACCTGAGTGGTATTGGTACAGTAAGTACAGAAAGGTGTGCTACGTGCAGCACAGAATAAAATAGAACAGTGTGTCGGACAACACAATGCAGCAACAGTTTGGTGTACAATAGAATAGTATTTAGATATTATAGTATTATAGACAGACAATAGAGTATAGTACACTAGGGTAGACAAGGACAGCACAGTGTGGGATAGTCTAGTGCATGTGTGTCAAACACAAGGTCCGGGGGACAAGTCAGGCCCTGGCCTCGGCCAAATTCTATCCGGTCTGCGCAATCATTCGCAATCATTTCAGTTTTCGGCAGCAGGATTGACTTTTTATTCAGCACGACCTGCTGTGGCATATTCAGTCAGACCACCAGGAATGAGAATTCAAAACAATATATGAAAGGCAGTATAAAAATGTCCAAATATAGAATAAAGTGTGTACAGACCATGTGTGTTTGCATGTAGGTGTGTCATACGTTCTGTAATAAGCTATGTAGTGAAACTATGTGAGGCATGTATTGTGTACGAATTATGGGTGCATGTGTGTATGCTTGTGTGTGCATGGGAGGGGCGGTGGGGGGCTGGCGTGCATGTGTGTGAGTGTGTGCATGCATATGGCCCTCAAAGCTGGTTATGGTATTTCATTCCCAGCCCAAATGGTTCTGGGTTCGAACCTCAAAGACCACTGCTTACCAACCTGTATAGGACCAGTGCCTGCTCACGAATGACTTGACAATGACTGTCTCTTTGGATAAAAGCATTTGCTAGTAATAAACATTATGAATACAGAACAGCATACTTCAAGAATAGGATATTTATTGACCACTGACAATGTCATTAGAAGTGTTCCTCTCACACCATATAGTCCCAACCTCTGGAGAAGTAGGTTAACTCATCACCGTAAACCACAAGCCTCACTTCTCACAGCAAATGATGGAACTGCGTGTATATTTCTAAATATGAATCTGAAGCCATTCTAAAAATATGCTCATCAAATCGACAGCCGGTCTGACTGAGACGTTTTTTGAGATTCACTTGGCAATGAAGTTAAACACAGATCCACATTCCAACATGTTTATTTTTGTACATTTGTGAACATGTCATATACATTTCGGCCAGTGTTTGTATACATGCAAGCAGAAAAGAAATGATAGAAACAAACCTTTTCATAAATAACTGGTTCAACAATATATATATTTCATATATATAGTTGTTGATGGCTGTTTTTTTGTTTTAATGAATACATAAGTTGTCTCTTCTGCATGGTGTGCTTACATTACAATACGGCGTTACAATGCGTTAGTATGCGAGTGAATTCTGCAGGGTCTGTCTATTCCGTGTTCTACGTGTTTAGACGGCTCTCCGCTGTGGTGGACGCGTAGCGACGACAGTGGCCGTCCCTGACTGCCTCTCTCAAATGACTCGGATCTTATTTTCTCAGCTCCTCACTGCGGGATCACTGCTGTCGGGTTACACGGCGCGCGGCAGGTGCTTCTGCTCCGCGGCGCGTCGGCCAGTCGGCCTAACTAACTGGATGCTTCCTTTTTCCCCCCCAACCCTCCGGACTGCGCCAAATGACGGGATGCATCCATGACTCGAAAATCTCTTGTTCCCCGATCCCATGTTAGCTTAAGTCAACTCACAAACTGTGATACATAACAAGATCTTGGTAGGATGTTATTATCCCGTTGGATTGTTGAATCTATGATGATAGTAGTAAGAGACCTATAGGCCTGTCGGAGTCACTCCGTTGTCTGAGCCCCAGTAAAAGGTCAGCGCTGCCTTTGTGGCTGAAAAGAGAGCTGATGTATGGCGCCCTCTTGTGGACCGGCGAAGTTAATGTACCTGTGAGGTCGAGTACATGATTCAAGATCTTCAACGGTCACACACACATACAGGATATGCAGTTAAATGAAAAAGTGGCGATGCTCACTGGAACGTGCAACAGAAGAAATACAAATAATAAAAGGCCACCCCCAGTGGTGTACTGGCCATCGGGCATAAATGAACTCCCTTAAAGACCCAAATGTCCTTAAGTCCTAGAATCACCCTGCAACCAGATTCTGACACAACAATAGAACACAAAAGTGCACATAAATGTTAACGCTACGTTTTTCGCTGAAACCACATACTTTTTTCTTTAAAGAGAAAAACATTTCGCATCTAAACAAAACGCTGACGGTGACGTCACAAACTCACTTTGTCAGTCTTATCTTTCTTCGGCTATCATCTCTCTCTCTCTCTCTCTCTCTCTCTCTCGGGGTGTGTCCATAAACTGGCCTGGTCCAGTAGATGTCTTCAGGAATGTAAATGAGTGTAAATTGTAGTCAGCCCCCTGGACAACACAGAAGTCAGATGAACACGGCAACTGGCATCTGGCTGACAAAACAAACCGTAAGTTATTTAAGAACCACTAATTATTGAATGTAAGAATTAAAAACTGAGCAGCTACATCATTGAAATAACTTCCATATTAATGACAACCTCAATATACATTTAACTACTGAAATGTGCCTGTGAGGTTGTAGACATTTCCAAATGTAGTCTTAAGTTTCAGATGGATTTTGGCATTCAGATTTTGATCAGCATTTTTGTTATACTGTTATACTATAAAAACAATACACTTGATACATTTACTATACGTGTGATCACAATGTGAACGTACCCAATAACTATCAAACACACTGCCACAACAAGTATTAATATTAATATCTAACAACATTTTGTAATATTATCAAGGTTGTGTATGAGTCACTCTTTACCCCTTTTTGTTGATTCCCCCATGGCCTCTGAATGTGGACCAGTGCAGATCATAGTGATTGTTAATTACAGTAATTTAGTCGTCTGCTCAACTTCCTGTATGGGAGTATAGACACAGACAGACAAAATGTACCAAAAAACCCCCCCAATAGTTTAAAAATAAATCAGGCGGCAGGATAGTGTAGTTGTGGTAATCATCATTTGCGACCCACAAATATAAAACAGCTGGTCAGATGGAGTAAAAGGGATAACATGTGGCCTGGTGGTGTATCTTGTGTTCCAGCTGCAGGATGGAGGTGAAGGTGTTTGTGGAGGGGTTGCCCCGGGTGGTCTGTGGGGTCACCGACAACACAACCTGCCAAGAGGTTGTCATCGCACTGGCACAAGCACTCGGTGAGCATAACCGGCGGCAGGGTTATCAAGGTGTGAGGGCAGGATTACGGGTTAGGGTTAGTTAGGATTAAGGTTGTGTGTGTGTTAGGGTTGGGGTTATACATGTGTTGGGTAAAGGCCCGTAACCGTTAAGGTTACGGACTAGGGTAGCTAGTTAAGGTTAGGGTCATGTTATGGATTATACCCGTGTTAGCGTTACGGGTTATGGTTAGTTAGGGTTACAAGCGTGTTAGTGTTATTAAGGGCTGTGGTTACAGCTAAGGTTAGGGATTCAGGGTATAGGGGTAGTTACAGTGAAGGTTAGGCTCGGTTATGGCTAGTTAATAAATGTGTGGCTGATTTAACATGCTAACTAGAAGCGGCCCAACATTGAGTCAACAACTCCCCCTCTGTGCGTGTGTGTCCAGGTCGACCGGGTCGCTACACCCTCCAGGAGAAGTTCAAGGACTTTGAGCGCTACATGTCACACAGCGAGAGCATCTTGGAGTCCCTGCAGAAGTACGGGGAGCACGTCAAGGACGTACAGCTCACCCTCTTCCTCAACAGCAGACCCCCTCTCCTCTGGGACCCCCCAGCACCCAGCAGAAGCAGCAGCAACAGCAGCAGCAGCAGGACCGCCGACCTCCGAGAGCTGGCCGGGCCCACGCTGAGGCGGAGAAGTCCGGACCAGGGTTCCAGGACGCAGAAGGGAAGCGACATGCTCGCCAGCTCCACCCACCGCCAGAGTCTGCCAGTGCTGTCCCGGCTGCAACGGGAAGAGGAAGAGGAGGGGCCTCTGGAGGATGTCAAGAAGCACAGGAGGAAGACGTTAACACTGATGGACGCCTGGGGATGGTTGGGGAGTCTGGGGCGGGGCCGGCTCCAATACTCCGTCAGCGAGGAGAGAAACAAGAAGACCGGGCAGAGAACAGTTGAAAACCCTCTGGAAGGTTCCGTCAGCTCTGTTTCCGTCAGCTCTGGCTCCGCCGGTGCCAAGGAGGACTGGGGTCAAGAGGGGTTCCTGAGCCGCGTCCGGAGGCGGAATCGGGAGAGACAGTCAAGGGGACATCGGACGTCGTGCTGCATCGGGAAACTGAAGCATGAGGACGACGGCCAATGGTTCAGGAATTCCTCGCTGGGGGCAATCGAGGGGGCCCTATGGACTCGACAGACTCTAGGGTCCAAAGGCGGGGGCCTGGGGAGGTCGAGCAGGGCTGACGGGTCGGAAGACGAGAAGAACAAACTCAGGGAGCACATAACGTTGCAAGGCGCTCAATTGCGAGACATCCAGCTGCAGATGACATCGGTAGACCATCAGATCAGGGAGCTGGAGGGCCAGCAGACGGACAGAGAGTCCCGGCTAGATGTCCAGCAGACAGCCACGGTAGAAGCGGAGGAGGAGACAGAGCAGGTGCTGTTCTGGGAGAACGAGCTGAAGGCGGAGCTGGGCTATGGGAGGGACATCCAGGCCCAGTTCCTAGAGATGCGCGAGAGGGCCCGGCAGTGCAAGGCGGAACTAGAGGAACACAAATGCAAGGTGCAGCAGCTGGATTTCACCACTGGGCCAAAAACACTCACGCAGGAGACGGCGGAGGAAGAGGAGGACCCTGGGATTCTGGGAAGAAGTGTCATGAAGATCTGTACATTCGTGGAAACATCTGATGCCATCGGCAGTGTAAATACAGGCAGGAAGGAGACGCCCAGCCAGCCTCACGCTCCGGTACCTCCCGACCAGATAAAGGAGAGGCGGCTCACGGGACCCACAGAGCTCAGGGAGTGGTGGACACGCTGGTCTGAAAGCCAGACTACCAGCCCTGCTGCAGCAGCAGCAGCAGCAGCAGCATCCCAGATCACTGTGCACCGCTCAGAGCTCACCATATATCTGGGCAGCACCAAGGTTTAGAAACGGCAGACATGTAGGAAATGGAGCGGTTTTGTTCTTACTTTCCTACCAGTCCAGTATACCTCTGCCCTTTCAGCTATCCCTGGAAGGATTACTCATTGTTCAATGATGCAAAAACAATTAATAAAATATTGTAGTGTCAGCGCGTTTGCATTTTAGTTTAAAACCACTTTAAGTAGGCCATTGAGAATTAAAAGTAATGTTTCCCCTGCAATGAATGCAACTGATAGCAGCAACCTACTGTAAAAAATGTGTAAAATAACCCGAATAAGACAAAACAAAATCGATACCCACACGATGTGTAAGATTTTCATAAAACTTTAATTGTTTTCATTCAAGACCATTAACAAAAGTACATTGAACCTCTGTACGCAGTTCAACTGTAGCCCAGTGATCTTCAGCGTTGAAATGATCCGTGACCGTTGCCTTTCACACGCGTGACCGTTGCCTTTCACACGTGTGACCGTTGCCTTTCACACGCGTGACCGTTGCCTTTCACACGCGTGGCTCCTGCCACCCAGGAGCCCGGGGCAACAAAACCATCCTGCTTCTTCAATATTCGCTTTTTTTTCTTTTTCTCCTTTATACCTTAAACATCATTATTTCTAATACATCATTTTCCATTTTTCCTGTATCGTTTTTTTCTTCTTTTTTTTTTTTTTAAGTTAGGTTTGATTTATGTTATATCTTTTCCGTTTGAATTTCCTCACTAAACAAAAAAAAAGGAAGGAGAAAAAAAAAGGAGAAAAAAAAGCGCACATTACATACAGTATATTCCCACCCGCGGGCGTCGGGGATGCATACCAGTATTATGTCTACGAGAAACCAAAGCCAGCCACCGGGAGGCTGACGGGGAGTGGGGGTCGGCGGCCGGGAGAACAGAGGGCACATCTATTTTTTGTTATTTTGCTTGTCGTTTTTTTTTTTGTGTTTTTTTTTAATATATATATATAGGCACCTTATTCTTACTTAATTCATTATTAGCAGATTTGACTTTCCATGGAAAAATAAGCAAAAATATGTGTGCAAGACAAAAACAAAA
>OMOU01047857.1:0-11207 GCA_900312585.1 Malacocephalus occidentalis
CCGGTAAGGAATATCCATCAATCGCTCTGCTGATGATACCTTGCTGCACTTAGTTGCCCAAGATGTTACATATCTCCTTGTCAGTGGGGTAAAGTAGGTCATATAAATACAGATATAGTATAGATTGGCCAGTGCTATAAAGGTAGTCAGGAGAGATTGTGGCGTAATATATTGAAATGATCCATCTCCATCCCTCCTCCAGAACCCCTTCCATCTTTCAAGAAGGAGGTACAGAGTGTGGAGGCTGAGGAGGGAGGTTCTGCCTCTCTGTCCTGTGAGCTTTCTAGACCTCCTCAGCCTGGAGTGTTGGTGCAGTGGAGGAAGAACAAGCTGCCACTGAGAGGCAACAGGAAGTACGAGATGAAACAAGATGGCTGCTTGCTTCAGCTCCTCATCAAGGACCTCAAACCAGAGGACAGTGGCAGCTACTCCTGTCAAGTAGGAGGAGCAGAGACCTCTGCTAATTTGACTGTGACAGGTGAGTGCATACTGTACCAGTTTGTTAGATATATTAACAGCCACTACATCAACTCAAAATAGTGCATTTCTATGCTTTAGCCTTCATATTCCCATGGTATGTCATGTTATACTTATATTTCTTACTGACGTAGCGAAATGAGTGAAGCCTCACCATAAAACACTGATTTGCAAGAGACCAACAATTTGAATTTTTCATATCCATCTCTCATCCAGAACTCCTTCCACCGTTCAAGACGGAGGTGCAGGGTGCAGAGGCTGAGGAGGGAGGGTCTGCCTCTCTGTCCTGTGAGCTTTCTAAGCCTCCTCAGCCTGGAGTGTTGGTGCAGTGGAGGAAGAACAAGCTGCCACTGAGAGCAAACAGGAAGTACGAGATGAAACAAGATGGCTGCCTGCTCCAGCTCCTCATCAAGGACCTCAAACCAGAGGACAGTGGCAGCTACTCCTGTCAAGTAGGAGGAGCAGAGACCTCTGCTAGTCTAACTGTAACAGGTCTGTTCTTGCGCTACTGGATCATAATACATTTTAATGGCACGATCACATACTGATTTAGTTAAAGAGGTATAAATTCCATACCGTTTATTGTTCCGTGTTACATTTCTGCAATTATTTTAAGGCAACGTTTACTTGTACTTTATGCACAGTTTCCTGCATACAATTCCAAATGCCACATGGTCTCATATTTGCCAAAATGCTTGCCATTTCTGGGGAAACCCAGTTCTTATACATGCACTGTCTCAACATTGTACCAGTAAGTTATTTACCCCCTTCAGTTCACTTTGTTGATGCTCAATGTTGTTTGTGTCATCAACAGGTAAGGAATATCCATCAATGGCTCTGCTGATGATACCTTGCTGCACTTAGTTGCCCAAGATGTTACATATCTCCTTGTCAGTAGGGTAAAATAGGTCATATAAATACAGATATAGTATAGATTGGCCAGTGCTATAAAGGTAGTCAGGAGAGATTGTGGCGTAATATATTGAAATGATCCATCTCCATCCCTCCTCCAGAACCCCTTCCATCTTTCAAGATAGAGTTGCAGCATGAAGAATTTGAGGAGGGAGGTTCTGCCTCTCTGTCCTGTGAGCTTTCTAGGCCTCCTCAGCCTGGAGTGTTGGTGCAGTGGAGGAAGAACAAGCTGCCACTGAGAGCCAACAGGAAGTATCAGATGAAACAAGATGGCTGCCTGCTCCAACTCCTCATCAAGGACCTCAAACCAGAGGACAGTGGCAGCTACTCCTGTCAAGTGGGAGCAGCAGAGACCTCTGCTAGTCTGACTGTGAAAGGTGAGTTCATACTCTAGTGGATCATGATACATTTAAAGGCTCTTACACACCAGTACTATGAATGTGGTGAGAAGAAATGTTAGCGTGACCTGACAAAATATAAGTAAATTATCCATTTCATCTCTCCTCCAGAAGTTCCTTTATCTTTCAAGGAGGAGTTACAAATTGTGGAGTCTGAGGAGGGAGGGGCTGCCTCTCTGTCCTGTGAGCTTTCTAAGCCTCCTCAGCCTGGAGTGTTGGTGCAGTGGAGGAAGAATAAGCTGCCACTGAGAGCCAACAGGAAGTATGAGATTAAACAAAATGGCTGCCTGCTCCAACTCCTCATCAAGGACCTCAAACCAGAGGACAGTGGCTGCTACTACTGTCAAGTAGGAGGAGCAGAGACCTCTGCTAACCTGGCTGTGACAGGTGATGTTTGTTAGAAATATTAAAGGCCAATACATTTGTCAATATTTCAAAGTTGAATTATACACATACGAGTATGTTGATATCACTACAAAGACAGGCCCTCTAATGAAACATGTTTTACATTTTGTATAGCGATGGAATTGGATCTCCCTAAGAAGACAGAGCCTGTCCACATCATGCCTTTCTCAAAAGAGACTAGTGTTAAACCCACTGCTCCTGTACCAACAGTTTCGTCAGGTACCAAAGATGTCAAAGCTGTTCGATTTGACATGTACGAGACATGCACTACTGACCCAGAAGTTGGACTGGAGGTGAAGGTGGAACCTAAATTGCCAAAGCCTGTTCCAAGAAAGAAGTGTGAGGTCCAAAGAGACACATTGGCACACAAAACACTGGACAAAGACGGCGAGGAAGAACATGAAGCTAAGCAGCTCGATAGAAATCAACAGAAAAATATTGACGTGGACCGGAGACGCATGTCAGGTACTCAGGATACCAAAGTTGTTCGATTTGACATTGCTGACCCAGAAGAGGAACTGGAGAAAAAGGTGGAACCTAATCTGCCAAAGCCTGTGCCAAGGAGGAAGTCTGATGTCCAACAAGACACATTCCCAATAAAGTCAGTGAAAAAAGACAGCAAGGAAGTGCATGAAGTGAAGCAGTCTTACTGGACACAAGAAAGAAATATTGAAGTTGACAAGAGACCTACGTCTTCAGCCTTATCACAGGAGAAGACATCCACAAATGAAACAAATGTGGTGAGACCTCTCCAGCCAGCCGAGACTAATCAAGACGGACAACATCCCCTCACGTACCAGAAGGAGACAGAGCCAGAGGAACAGGAGGAGGAAAGGAAAGGAAAACTATCATTGACACATTGTGAGAAAACAAAAGTAGATGATCAAATGTCAACACCCGCTCTACGGGAGCAAAGTGAGATTGAAAAGCTGCCATCACAGAAGTATGCAGGGAATGAACCAGTAAAGACTCAAAAGATGACGTCTACTTCAAAGGAGGATGACGTACATCAGAAAGTGGAAATGCTTTTGAGACCACCAGTAAGAACTAGAGGGAAATCTGCAGAAAGAGGTGAGAGGCAACTATCAAAGAATGGCCCTGAACAAGATCAGGGAGGTCAAGATAGTGTACCATCACATCAAACATCTGTGACTGAAGCAACAGAGAAGAAGTCACTAAAACCGATTGACAGAACGGCCTCAGTACATGTTTTGGACGCACAGGCAGTAAAGAAAACAGAAAGGCCGAGCGTGATAGAGACCATACCACCAAAACCACCTGCAAGGATGAAAGGCAGGACCAAGGGGGCATCGGGAAACCAGCTCTTAAGAGACTCCGAGGCAAGTCAAGATGAAGAACAAGTGCTGGTCAGTCCTGTGTTTAAGAAGGAAGTTCGGGTAGCTCAAGACTTGAAGAGTTGTGAGGAGAATCCTGATGGTTTGAGGGAACGGCCTGTCACACAAGACATTGAGACCGAACAGGAAGCTAAACAACTTGTAAAGAGTAAGAGTAGTAAAGAGAAGGATGTGGAAATGAAACAGCCATTGCTGCCAGTGAGACCCCCAAGCAGGGAACCTAAAGTGGATGAGGGCAGGAAGCACGCCGTCCGACCAATGCACTTGGAGAATGAGCCACCAGAGACCCAAGATAGCGTTCCTCTTCTTTACATTACTGAGGATGACGCCTTCTCTGAAGCAGCATCTGAGAAAACCGTGGACTCCAGCAATATTCAACCCTTGCCTTTCACTGTTATCGCTCCAACTCATCCAGCTACTACTCAGCTACTACCTACGATGACCCAACTACCACAGACAGGCACGGAAGCTGCAGAAGATATCAGTGATACTATTGAGAATGAACCCGAGATGCTGGAAGCTGCTGTCAAGATTCAGGCTGCGTTCAAAGGCTACAAGGCCCGTAAAGACATGCGTCCAGTCTTCAAGGAGGTGTTTAAGAACCAGAGCGTGGAAGTCGGTGGTACCATTCATCTGGAGTGTGTAGCGGAGGGAAAGCTTGATGCTGTTCGCTGGCTTAGGCACGGACAGCAAATAATCACTGACCAGCGGCACAGGATGAAGACTTTAGACAATGGTATCTGTGTGTTGGAGGTCACCGACGTGAACATCATGGACAGCGGCGTTTACACCTGTGAAGTCGTTAATAAGTTTGGTGTGATCTCCTATAGCAGTAACATAACAGCACAACAGACTCAACCTCCCCCTCCGGCCACCACCACCAAGCCTGTTCCTCCACCGCTTGCAGCCATAACTCCCCTTCAACCTGTTCCCCAAAAGCCTCAAGCCCTGGCCAAGCCAATGCCCCAGGCCCCGTCTCCAGCTCAGACTCCGGTAGCCGTGGCCAATGAGTTAACTGGCTATGTAGTGGAGAGTGAAAGTGTATCTCTGTGGGAGGCCTACAACCTGACAGAGCAGGACGCCCAAATGACTCTGCAGGAGAGTAGGAGGGCCTCACTTATTCCTGCCAGTTCAAGTAAGTGAAATGGTTGAATAGATCAAGCCCTGTTCACTTTCAGAGATTCAAAAGTTCTCTTGAGACTAATAATACCATTGTCTCTCATGCCTCTCCATGTATGCCTGTCTACTGTAACATTGATTGTAAAAACGTTTTTATGTGGATAAAGTAAGAAATATTAGAGCAAACATCCCCCCTTCATCCAGCCATTTTACGATGGGTCTTCCCTGCTCGATCATGGATTCCTTTTCTCCCGTTTCTTTATTGGACATTACTTATCTGTTGCACAATATTAAGCCTTCATCTAGTTCCCTTGACATTTCTCCTTTATCTCTGTTTGTAAATGTTTTCAATTCAATTGGCTCTTCTATTGTGTCCATCATAAATCTCTCCCTTTCAACTGGCTTTGTCCCCAGCCAGTTTAAACATGCCTTCACGTCTTCAACATAAACTATCGAATCTAGGCATCATTTTTAACCAATCTGTCTTTTGAAAATCATGTCAGCCAGCTCACAGCCAGCTCACACACTTTTTTCCAACGGCGAAACATTGCCACAATAAGATCTGTTCTGTCCAAGGTTGAAATGGATTATCCATACTTTTATTTATTCCCGTTTAGATCTTTGCAATCCATTATTTACTTGTTTGAACAAAACTTCCACGGGCCATCTCCAAACTGTCCAAAATGCGTCTGCTCTGCTTTGAACTAGAAGCGAGCAAGAGATCACATATTAAGCCAATTGTGTCATCTCTGCACTGGCCTCCGATACATTTACGGATCCAGTTCTAGGTAATGGTGTTAACCTTTAGAGCCTTGCATGGTCAAACACCGCAGTGCATTGCTGACCTTCTCCTCCCTCACACAAGGGGGAGGGGGGGTCAACCAACAGATTTGCAGTACAGTCCAACAATCCAAAATGATTACGCTGTTGCTAATTGTGTTAGTGTTTTAAATGTGCCATGCTCGAGGACCCAGCAGATGATCTAGAGATGTGCAGAGTGTCCCACCGCATCTCAAATGAATGCACTTTCAAAATCTCTCGGCTGGCTGAGGCGCTCTGGACTGTGACAAAACTCTTCTTTAGAGCTGAGTTTAATAGCAATACATTATCCCTAATGTATACATATAAACGGGGAATCTTCTGCACTGATCCTTCTCTCTCAGTGTCCAGCCCCTCTGACTACGACACAGCTCCAGATTACATGGAGCCCATTGAAACCACTCATAAACCCAGGTCAGATATGAAGGACGCATGACAGATTTTAAATGATACCATTTCTATGTTAGCACCTCAAACTAAATTTGATGTCCTCATCACAGTGAGGATCCCAAGCCAGAGGATCAGAATGCTGTACCAGCTGAGCCCACAGCTAAAACACAACCACAAAAGAAACTCCTTAAGGTCAAAGGTCAGCATGGCCAATTTCTAAACTAAACGTCTTCTTTGAGAGCACATGTTGAACCAGAGATTATAGTGTGTATTCCGTGTATTCTTTACCCAGGTGAATTTGAGGGCAAGTTGCCCACGCCATCTCCAAAGCATCACCGTGCCCATACACCTCTAACTGGTACAGTCTCAGGATCAGAGTCGGAGGGAGATGAAGATAGACGAGAGGTTTACCTTTTTTGATGTCAAGCTGTGTTTCTTTGCTATGCTCACTGTCCCGTTGGTATGTGTGCATACGAAGGTCCCGGATAATGCCTTGTATTTGCTTGTTGGTTTCATTTACCAGACCTTTGACATCTACGTGGCTCGAGCTGACTGCAGTCCTAGCGGGGGAAATAAGGAGACTTTTATTCTAAAGGAGGGCCAGTATGTGGAGGTTCTGGATTCTGTCCATCCGGACAAATGGTTGGTTCGCACGAAGCCGACTAAAAACAACCCCGTACGACAGGGATGGGTCTGTCCAGCCTATCTGGAAAAGAGGAGAAATGTAGGCAAATCACTTTTTTATTTTCACTAATTCCCTGCTAATAGCCTCTATAAATGTTTGTTTAACATTTACATGTATAATTCTGATAATGATGTTGGGATGACAGCAGTCATTCAGATGTTCAGGCAGGAAGCCTGAAATTGCATATTTTCTGAATGAATGCAAAAGATTATTGGGAGCTGTACTGACTTCAAACACTATTTCCACTTGAATCAGGAGACGTTCCCACTGAGGAGAGCTCCTCAGGAGGAGCTGGATGGAATTGGGTCTACAGGAGAGGAGTACAGGAGAACACTCAGGTGTGTCAGAGCGGGGCCGACATCTGTACAAGGCACCTGGGAATCATGATATACACTGATCTTAGATTTTGGATCTTTTGGATACCAGCTAAAAAATCGACCTTTTTTTTTTTTTTAGCCAATTGATCCAGGGCCTGGTCGATGGTGAAATGGAGTTTGTGAAAGAGATGAAGGCGTTTGGGTCTCATCACCTGCCTCACCTGGAGGCCGGTCGCCACATCGCGGCCAACGTGCTCAACCAGAGAGAATCCATCTTCAGGAACATCCAAGACATCATACACCTGCATGAGAGGTCGGCACACATCGGCCTCTGCAACATTCCAGTTGATTCAAAAAGATAGCATCAGACAGAGGCAAAATACAATGCCTTATGTACCTATATATGTACAGTACATTATATCAAACATCATCTTGATTGTACAGTGATACTCTGTGCTAAATATTTTCACGGTAACTTTTGGAGTATTGCATGCTTTGATTGTTCAGCTTCACCTATACGTTGCTTTGGATGAAAAAACAAAGAGATGAATCCAAAACATCTCTATCTGTGTATAATCCAGTCTGTGTATAATCCAGTGTCTTCTTGTTAACCTGCCAATGCAGATCAGTTCTGCCCAGATTAGCAGACTGTGCCACGGATGACGACGTGGCCATGCATCTGCTGAAGCAAGCAGCAGGCTTTGAGAAGTACATCCACTACATGGTGGGCCAAACCCACACAGAGGCCTCCGTCACTGAAAAAGCCGTCCAGCAGTATTTAAACACCAGGGTAACAAATCACCCATGTCTCATTTTATTTTACTCATGTTTTGTGTTTCATTTGTTTTTGGCAGAAATCCATCATTTAATAGTCAGCTTTGCACCAAATCCAATTTCTTATTTGCCGGTCTGTACAATTTTCTATTGTTTCTCATGCATTAGGACACAGCAGAGGCGGGGAACCCTGGAACCACTGCCACGGACATCCTCACCTTCCTCCAGAGACCCACAGAACGCATCCAGACCTACCAGGCCTTACTGAAGGTAAAGAGTACACAAGTCTCAAAAAGCCCCTCATTTATAAAAGAACGAACCCACCCCCTGACCTCTTCCCCTGAACAGATCCAGTATATTACTGATTTAACCCTCTATGTTCACATTGTACAACTATATATTGACATTCCTCTGATGAGATGTGTCTGTTTGTTTGTTGTCAGGAAATGATCAAGAACAAGGCCAAGAGTGGCCAGAGCTGTTGTGTTCTGGAGGATGCCTTCTCCATGGTCTCCTGTCTAGCCTGCAGGTCAGATAAATTGCGGCAGGCCTCTCTCATCGAGAACTACCCTGCACCGCTGTCTGCCCTGGGCGAGCTCGTACGACAGGTAAGGGAGAACGGAAGGACAATTAGTGTGCCCACAATTATTCCAGCAGAGCAAACTAGGCTGTAAGTAAAACTGCCTGGGAACTGCCTCTAATGTCATTGTGCACCTTTCGTTTTTAGGGTGCCTTAACAGTGTGGGAGGAATCGCCTGAGATGAAAGTCGCCTCTAGAGGGCAGCAGAGACAAGTCTTTCTTTTCAAGGACTGTGTGATTCTGTGTAAATTGAAGAGAGGCACCAGCCTAAACACTGACGCCTACGCTTTCAAAAACAAGATGAAGGTAAGACGGAAAGGGTTAAAAACAATTGGGTTAGAAAAATAATTGTAGGTCATAAATGTGATTATTCCTATTCTACAACATAGAATTATTCATGCATAATCATCAAATCGTTTTAATAATATGGTCATCACAACATCGTGACACTTTGAACAAATATATTTAACTGACCGTACTCTGACTCCGTCGCTATATCATTCTGTGTTCTTCGTCTGCCTCCCTCCCCTCCCAGCTGAATGACTTGAAGGTGAAGGACAGTGCGGGGGCTGGAGGAGACGAGAAGTCTTGGGTGCTGTGCCACGAGCACCGGGGCTCAGTGAGGACTTACACCCTGCAGGGACGCTCCGCCCTGGTCAAACTCTCCTGGCTCAGGGACCTGAGGGAGCTCCAGCAGCACTCGAGTCTCACGATCTGCAGTGAGTCTCTCAAACCTCATTATTGAATTGAATGACAAGTCATTCCATTTAAACATGGAAATAAAGAACCCATTAAACGAAGTAATACTAAATAACACCCATGCTTTTTCAAAAGATTTCTCTCAGGAATGCTAGAGTTGAGTTTACTTTCAATTGTTGTAAATATCTTTGAAATGCAGAGGCTCTTTAAGATGTATAAGATAACATTGCATTGTTCATATATACTTTCCTTCATCAGAATCAGAATCAGAAACCTCTTTATTGCCTCAGTTTTTGCAAATGAGTAAAAACGTTAAAAAAAAGTGGAAAATTCTATATATAGTATATATAATTTCTATATATAGGCTATGAAAATAAGCAATAAAAGTGCAATTTAAAGAAAGGATGTGCATTACTGTAATGCAGTGGTGTCCCCGTAGTTGAGTGCTATCATTGTGCTTGTGTCTGCTGACAGGCCCCCCAACATTTGAGGCGCTGCTGTCAGACGTTTCTACGACGATGGGACAGACCATCAAGCTGACCTGCAGGGTCACGGGGTCACCCGCCCCTGTAGTCAGCTGGCTCAAAGGTATGGAAGCCATGGGCCCCATGGAACCCGGACAAAATGCTCAAAGACGGAGTACAATGTACATGATCTGACTTCTGTGATATGACACCGGATGTTAGGGTGTGGTTTTAGGAAAAAGGCTTGATTTGCGTTAGCAGGAGTACATTGAGGACAATCGATGTATGTTTAAGTCACTTTGGATAAGTGTTACTGAATTGCCTTATTGCCATTGGAAAACAATGCATCATTACAATTCAACAGATCTTCAGAACCTGTTACGTTGAACTGACTGGGGTAATGTCGATTTAAATCTCTTCATGTGTTCATAGACGGTCTCCACCTGGACGACGACGCACGCCACGTCATCACGGCCGAGCGGACGGGGACCTGCAGTCTGATCCTAGACGGCCTGACCGTGGAGGACTCGGGCCAGTATGTGTGCTACGCCACCAGCTCCATGGGCAACGCCAGCACCCTGGCTAAGATCACGGTGGAGGGTAAGTGTATGGTGGTGAAGAGTCAGGCCAGCAGGGCAGCGGGGTCACTCAGCAGCCAGGGGCAGTGAAGGGGAGTCACTCAAGCTAGCCTTTCCTGTATCACTGTATGTGGTGCATTGAGTGACACGGAAGTATGAAGAAATACAAGTAACGTTAAAGGTACCAAATGAAGCACAAACAAAGAAAATAAACATTTATGATGATATATTTATATTATCTAATAATTAATGTTGCATAATAATTAGGATTAAATAATATATTCAAACATCATTCAAAATCAATAGATTAGTGAAGAAAATAAATGAATCAAGGTTCAAACCAATGAAGTAGTCCTCATTATTATACATACACTGTATGGTTATTTCTAAAGCTTGCTAACATACCCATCCCGCTCCCTAGCTCCTCCTCGGTTTCTCAGCCGTCTGGAGAGCATGTGTCTGATGGAAGGAGAGGACCCCCAGTTCATCTGCTCCACACTCACCACCCCACTACCCAGAGTCAGGTACGCCACCACCAATATTAGTCATATACACGTTACAATGTTAAAGTCATTCGTAGCCTGGGCTTTGCTCGTCACCAAATAATCTTGCACGTTGGTTGGTTGCAAGGTGGCTGAAAGATGGCATAGAGCTGACTGACCAGAGCAAGTACGGGATATCAAACGACGCCCGCAGTGGAATCCTGACCCTGACGGTCATCAGTCCAACGGAGGCAGATGTCGGACTCTATGAGTGTGAGGTAAGACATGCAAAAAGGTTCCATAGGGCATCCTTGAGCAAGATGCCCTAACCCCTCCTTGATGACATATGTATCTGAATGCAGTCCCTTTGTAGAAGAGCATCTGCTAAACGGCGAATAGTATATATTATATCTATAATATAACCAGGTCATGAATTAGGTTTCCATGGTCATTTTGCTGTTCTACTTTAGCTTTGGAATCCGATGGGCTGTGCCAAGTGCAAGGCAGGACTTTGCCCCGCCTACGTGCCGTCGATTGACAGCGAGAACGACCAACCGCAGGACTTGTCTCCTAAAGGTAGGATAGTCCTGGACGGACAAGGTAAATACGCACCCCAGGGACCAGAGGCCCACAAGAGCGTCTTTGTAGCGTTGTTCCTCAGTTATAAACACCCTAGGTTTACAACACTTGGAATACTTTTGAGTGTGACCAGGGCACATGCCGCCATGGACAATTTCAACTCACTCAGATCCC
>OMOU01047858.1:0-11513 GCA_900312585.1 Malacocephalus occidentalis
GCAAGGCCCGGTTCTCCTCCTCCACCTCTCGCACCCTCATCTCCAGCGCTGCCCGCTCCCCGGGCCCACCGGCAATGGTGGGTGACTGGGGCTCCAGGGGCGAGAGAGGGAGGGGTTTCACTGCACACAGAGCGAGAGAGCAAAAGAACAAGACAGAGGCCGGGGCTTTAGTTGGAAAACACTCTCGGTAATATTCAATTGCATGTCATGTGTTAGAAATGCCATACGCCAGATCTACCATGCAACTGCTTTAATTCAGGCTGGCAGGAGAAGGAGCAAAGGTAGCTCAGGAGGGAGAGAAGGCATTCTTAAGGATTACTGTTTTGATCCTTTGCTCCCTCAGGCTTTGAGTCTTTGAGAAAGAGGCCGCTTGTCCCTCCCCGCTCAACTGGCTTTGCCTTTCATTGCCTCTCCACTGCTGCCACTGCCAAGGACAAGGGCAGACAGCGTGTCATTGGCTGTGCTGAGAAGGTGATTGGCTGCAATCTGCCATCTCTCCAGGACCTGCACCCCTCCAGGACCCTGAGACGAGCAGCTAAGATTGTGGTCGACCCCTCCCACCCCAGACACGCTTTTTGAGTCTCTCCCCTCCGGCAAGAGATTGCGGTCCATGAGGACCAGAACCTCACACCACAAGAACAGCTTCTTCCCCATGGCAACTGGCCTCCACTGATTCCCACCCCGATCTCCACCAAGGTAAATATCTGGGCAGAGTTAGACCTCTGAACATATTGTTGAACGATACTGTAAGAACGTTTTGCCTCCTTCCCTTATGTTTTGACCTAAAGTCCGAGTGGGTTTCCGTCCATTGCTAGATCTCTACATGCATCTCTCTTTTGGTTTCTCTCCCCATTTACCAACAAAGCACATCCATCTGGTTTTAGTGTTTTGATATTGGTGTTAAAAAGGAGTGCTTCAAATGCTCCCACCGAGTGACTCACTGATGTAGAGCCCATTGTTAGAACTACCTCCCACGTTTACACAGCCTCAACCACCACCATTCCCTTATATCTTTCTTTGACACACACACGCACACACACACACACACACGCTCGTATTTCATTTACATTATGCCATTCACCAAGGTGAATTTAATAAACATTCTTATGTTGTAACTATTAGTGGGTTTTGCTTGACTATTGTGTTGAAGCCAGCCTCTGTCATGGAAAAAACTCAGAACCCTAACATTGATGCTAACTATTAATGGTAACTTTGACTGTAATTATCAATGAATTATTTATTATTATTAATCATAGTCCCAGTTATGTTTAGTATATTCTTATGAGACTTCATCCACTGTCCGGTTGTTGGTCCCTGATCTCAGGGTGGTGCCCCACTGTTACTAATCAGATTCATAATTGTTTATTTTAATATCTACTCATCTTTGATAATTATTATTTATAAGCTAACAACTGACCGTAGGACCTACAGTCCCAACCACGAATGGCTGAGGATTCCTTGTCAGTATGATGTCATCAGTCATGGTCGTCTCCAAAAACCAACGGGGGAATTTAGCCCCGAGGACAGGGAACAGGGGATGCACAGATTCCCCATCTGACCCAGAGTATTTGTTCCCAACACAATGATTAAATATTATCTGAGGGTTATCCGGTTTAATCTAGAGGCACTTACCGAAGGAAACGTGTACCTAGAGATACGGTGCAAACTGTAAAAAAAACAATGTCAAAAACAATGGCCGCCATGCCTGAGTGAATGACCTGCTCCTATACTTCTGTATCTGCGCTCATTGCACTTGTGGACTATCAAAGATTACTAACAAGTGGCCTTGCTTTATATTCTTACCGATCTATCACAAAATAACCAACGCATACCCTGGACTCCTGGTTTCATCCAAGCTGTAATCAATTTGCTGAGTGGATTTGCTGGCCTAATCCCACTGAACTCGACTTAGTGGCCATTTGTTTGAGCCGAGATGGTATTTGACATGAGCTGAGGATGGCAGACGCAACTGATCTTACGCTAAACTCATTTGCCTTGTGCACCATTTTTTTCAAGCGACTAATCTACATGCAAAGAAATTCCTTTTGCAGTTTTGCACACAGAATTGGTCAGATGCGCCTTTCCCAGTCAACAAATGTATAGTACAGTGTAATTGTGTCATTTCCATTCGATTTAATATAAAGAATGGGGTTGAATAGAATAATACTATAGGCTGTACTGCTGTACCTTGGATTTAACAGTACAAGGCTTACAAATCTGGGAGGATTAATCTGCAGTAGCCCTTTAAACCAATAGACTCTAGACAAGCTCACAATTGTTGACAAACTAGTCATTCAAATGCAAATGAAAGAAATATTGAAATCATTATTGACATTATACATTTATATATCATTATTTACAAGATACATGATCATGTATCTTGTAAATAAAGGTTACAATTTATACTCTCAATTTATTTTTCCCTTTCAAAAATCCTGCCACAGCCACAAGGTGTTGGTCCAGGGCAGACTCTCCATTTGAAGCTAACCAACAGCAAATGGAGAGTTCAGACACAAGTTGCAGGTGCAAGCAAGAGCAAAACACGTCAGATAGTCACGGCCATTTAATATAGCCTGCCATGGCACCTTGGTGGGACCCGTACCTGAGCAATCACGTATAGCGATCTTAGTTGACAATCAACATCTGCTGGGCAACAATGAGTCACACTGTGGCACATGCACACCTGGAGAGCATTGGCAGCCATTTTGTTCAGTGACTTTCAAAGTTGCAGTTGTACAAAAATAACGATTGAAAATGAATCAGGGCGACATAATGGATTCACCACAAATTGTGCCATATCACATTTTAGCTGTGTGGGAGGAGGGGTAGGGGGTGTATCAGACTGTCCCTTTTTTAATCCTTGATTTAATGGGCAAAACTCATTGTCATTGGGTTAGTACAAAAGCCTCCATTCATCAGACTCCTCTGGCCACCATGCTTCACCAAATGACTCCAACCCTGGATATTTTGTACGGAGAACCGGGGGTGCACAGGGAGCTGGCATGGCCGGGGTTTACTGTAGGCCCTGTCCCTGTGGGTATGTGGACAGATGGACCTCCCCAGCACTGAGCATTTCATCTTGATGATGACTGTAATGCTGTAATTCAAGAAACCTGCTGCAACACCGTCTCATTGGCTAACGAATCGGCAAAGCGAGCGACCTTGTGTTTGCTCAGGCGGAAGCGTTTCAGGGACTGTTACGACACCGTGGATCGTGTTCGCCATCTGTCTTTGGATTCTCTCCTCTTCAATGTATTTTAATCAACGTTATCCGTCTCGCTGAATCACTCATGACAAAGGGCTATTTTCAACGATTGAGTGGGCACAGACAACCTTGGAGAATTGGCGCCAGGAGACTCATCTCTATAACTGTAGGAGTGATGAGTTGCACTTCTCAAGCTATGGCTCACAGTGCTACAGGAAACAGCAGTTCGAGTTTGCGGCACAAATATTTCCCCTTTCATTTATTTTGGAATGATTTATCTCCTCCAGTTAGTGAACCAAACAGAGTTAATGTGACCTTAATAGTAGAGTTGACATTGTCTTCATACTCAATCATAGAAAGCGTTAACGATCATATTCATTAATGAACCAAAAACAATAATATTTTGCCTATGACAGAAAATAGAAATTTTTCAATCGAATATTTATTTGCACACCAAGAAATTGATCTCTCCTGACATTCAAAATGCAAGAAATACTGGAGAGTGGCATCTCCTAAAAGTATTTGAATGAAAGCTTCTGGTATACAATGTTATTGATATAATGATATTGCTGCCACTAAATATTTCCTCGCAATTTATACACATATTTGATACCAACGTTCGATCGATCGAATACCACATGATTGAGCAAATTCTTAACCAATGAAATCAATCGATTGACCATGAACATCCCTGCAGACGAGTCCTCGGTTGTTATTGTACGCCTCACAACAAGGCATGTTCTCTTTGTAGAAGTTCTCCGTTATGTTCCGGAGGAGACAGTTCAGTATTTGAATTTACAGCTGCGTGTCTTTGGTCGAAAAAGACCTCACAACATTGAAAGATTGGCATTTTCCTTTAACAAGAAAAGCACAATTAATGTGTAAAAAAGTATGCCATTCTGTTCTGCCCGAGGCGTAAAGATCGTCATGGTGAGAAATATACATTTGTGATGAGGAGACGCTTGGAATAGACATGGCTGGTGGCCAACCTGTTTGAGGAAGCATTTACCCACAATTCCCTACATTGCCAATGTTTGAGTTTTCCCCTACTTTGAATTATCTTGCTTGACACGACATTGTGACCTTCGGCGACCTTTGACCTGATCTACGGGCTATAATACGGCAAATTAATGATTAAAGTCACTTGGTACAGAAAGCCTTTCATGTTTCCTGAATCAGAACAAAGCAAAATCAAGTTCCACAGTCCTGGAACTGTCATGTTCTATACAGCTCAAATGACGGGGGGACTTGGCTTTGAAGCTTTCCAGACAAAAAAGTACTCAGACAAAGCCAAGCCATGCACTTAAGCTAAAATCTGATTGATGAACTAAAAGGTAGTGCACACCTGCCTGTTCTCGACCTGGAACAAGGTTCAAATGAATGCAAAAAACACAGCCTACGGGATCATTATAAACTGGATGCTCTTCTTCTGCAAAGCATGCCCCTATTCCTCAACCCCCTGTGGTCCTAAGCCAGAGGTCCATGATATCTGCAGGAGGTTGACTATGGCTGTCCCGCCAACCATGCTCCCTTATTGAGTCAAATATTGCAACACACTGTTCCATTGAGGAGCACGACACGCATTGTACTATGAACAAAAAGAATGCAGCTTTAAATAAATATAGAGACAAACACTAGCTAGGCCCCAACATAAATATGCTTTCATTGTCACACAAGCAGCCAGCGAAACTAAGTTTAAATAATGATGCAATGGTATGTTTTCAGAGGAAGCAAATATTAGTATTGATGAGGCTACTAGAAAGTGGTTTTTGATAAATGAGTGGATTAAGCAATTATCATGACTACAATACATTTTCAGCCGATAATTGGATTTATCAATTAAATCCACTAATCATTCCAATGTTTTGTTTTGGTGGCTTCGCCTCACTACAGCCTGTAACCAGGGAAGGACGGACAAAGTACCTTTCTTCCTGATATCTCAACTTTCAAGTTTAGAGACCCTGCCTTTTCTCTTCCTTCCTCAGGCCTGGACTGGAGTAACAACCTTGGAGTGGGAAGAAATGTCTGCCATGACGTCAACAGGGAATGTGATGAAGAAGAGATTGCGTTGACTCGGGTCTAAAGCTCCAGAAAGCATTTGGTTCAGGCATGGGCATTCGCACATGTCTTTGTCAGGCTAGGTTAAGTCTTCATTCCCTACAGTGCAATGACGATTTTAAAATGTTTAGCATGGAGATGTACGGTATAGTCGGTAAAAACCTTTCTAGTGGCCAATTTTAGAAAGCTGAGAAAGCTGCTGCTCCGTTAAAACCTTTTAAAATAGCATCGCTTTGGTTTCTTTTCTATAGTTCACATAATTATTATTGTGCACAAAACAAATTCATTCCATTAGGGCTAACTGCACAGCGATTACAAATGACTTAAGCAAGCAATAATAAGGGTTTCTGTTGTCTGTTTCTGTTCACACTTTCTCTCCCTCTGTCACCCTCTCCATCTCTGTTTCGGGTGAGCCCGTGACTATTGACTCGTGACTATTGTAGCGTGAAACTCCACGAAGACCAGAAGGCCCGATGATGCAGCATCCCTCGCCCTCGCCATCTTCTACAGGACACATACAACACACAACAGCAGTGGGAGCAAGATCACACTTCACACAGCCTGTGAGAAAGAGACATTGACAGCCAGGGTAAAGGGAGAGAAACTGTGACAGGGCACTTCACGCCCCCTGTGACTAAATCAAACCCTGACCCCCAGCCTTCCTCTGTATGCTATTGTGCCGCCCACAGCAACAAAATAACTAAATGACTGATATTGCCATGCATTTACTGCCAATGAAATGAATTACTCCCCAGGACCATGGGAACTGTGAGTCAAAAGAGTCAAAATAATCACAATTAATAATGGCCGCTGGTGTAGAATGGCTCTTCAAAACAAAGTCACATTAAATTAGCCCTGAGAGCGTGGCCAGACTAATAAAAAAAAGCTAAATGTCTCAGTGTAATCAACTAGTAATTAACTTTGGACAGGCCCCATTGGTTCATTTTAGACGTTGACATCTCTAAAGAAAATACAACCACGCTTATTCTGGGAATTTTCTACAGTGGCTACAGTGAGATGTCTGTCACTTTTGCCTGACTTACCCAGATTCAGAGGAGTCCTTTCATTTCAAATTCATCATTGTGCGTCCAGAGGGAGAGTTCGTCTGGTTAGCATTGATTTACGTTACATTAGCGTTACATTATCATAGGTCAATTTCATGTGGCCAATTGACTTCATTGTTTTCTAAAGATTTCCAATGTGTTCCAAATAGTCGCTTCAGGCTAGCTGTGATTCGCCGCTGGCAGGGTTATATTGTCAGCTGTTCTGTGTCACTACCCTTGGCTTAGTCTATGCAGTGCAAGACAGCACAATGTGTTTTTAGCAGGGATGTCAACGTCAATGTGTTGGAAACCTAAATGCATTTAAAAAAAAGAAAGAAAAGAGTAATACAAATGACTCTTACTGACCCAAACATCCTCCAGTATTTCCAGCGCGGATTTATAGCTAGTTTCAATTTCTAAATCCTTTTTTTTTGTTCCATCCATTCTCTTCCGCTTATCCGGGGCCGGGTCGCGGCGGCAGTAAGCTAAGCAGGGCTCTCCGGGCCGGATGTCTGAGCTCCTCACCTTATCTCTAAGGCTGAGCCCAGCCACCCTCCAGAGGAACCTCTGCGATGTATCCGCAATCTCGTGCTTTTGGTCACTACCCATGGCTCGTGACCATAGGTGAGGGTTGGAAGGTAGATGGACGGGTAAATCGAGAGCTTCACCACCCGGCTCAGCTCCTTCACCACCCGGCTCAGCTCCTTCACCACCCGGCTCAGCTCCTTCACCACACGGCTCAGCTCCTTCACCACAACGGACCAGTACAGCGCCCACATTAATGCAGACGCCACACCAATCTGTCCATCTCCCGCTCCATTTTGCCCTCACTCGTGAGCAAGACCCGGAGCACATAAGCACACACCAAGTGTACAGAGCCTTAACCCCAGCGAGTTGCAGTCACATGGAGGCGACCCTCTCGTTCACCGGGGAAAACTCCAACACAGCAGCGCTCAGCCGGGGACTTGTGAGTATCCCCACACCCGCCTGGTGCCTCACACCCTGGGCAACTCCAGAAAAGGAGAGCCCCTTTCCAGGAGTTTGGTTCCAGAACCGGTGTCCAACCATATCTAGTTGTTACCACTCCACCTCCCGCACCAGCTCTGTCTCCTTCACCGCCAGCGAGGTGACGTTCCAACGCCTAGGGAGACCCTACCAGGGGCTATTGCCCCGGACAACACAGCTCCCAGGGTCACCGGGGCACCCAAACCCCCCCACCACGATAAGGTTGCGATTTTTGTTGACATAGAATATTCATATTACTTCAAATGCCCATTCCAAACATGAACTCACCTTGAAAGTTCCCAGCGGTCAGGTAGAGCCAGGTGAGGGCCGGGATGAAGATCAGGGCGACTGAGGCCACCAGAAACTTCCTGCGCCCGCGACACATTCCAAGCATCCTCCGGGCAGCCGACCCAAGCGAGTGAAGAGAGAGGCAGAGGGACCTCTATGTGGGCAGCAGCTGCTGGTTAGGGCGATGCATTGCACTGCAGAGCCAAACAGGAGGGGAAGAACGGGGTTAGTTACAGGAGTTGGAGGGTCGAGGAAACAGCCTCGTGGACGCATGTTATTACTGAAGCCGGGAGGTTATGCAAACGCTGATATAAATATAATATGCCATTCGTTGAATGTGTTTATCTCAAGTTCTGCATAACACAGTGACATACATTCTTAGCAGGGTTGGTCCCAGAGGAAATTGAACTGGTGAACGTGGGTAAGAAGGACCCTAAACAACAGTGTGTTGACACTGATATGAGATTGTTGTCATGTTGACTGAACATTTTAGAGCAATGCTCTTTTCACTTTTAGAGCAGACAAAGGCAAATAAAATGCTTTTTATTTGCCTTTGTCTGCTCTCACTCATGGCAATGCACTAAGATTTGTATACCAACCAAGACAACTTGATGTAATAGCCAATTGTATACCCCTGACATCTTCGTCACAGTACTAAAGAGTACCCATCGAAATATTACAGCCCATCTCTGTACATCAAAGCTTACACATTTCCGACAGCTTCAGAGTTGTATCGACTTATCCCTGCTTTTTTAAAACCATTATACATATCAAGGAACAGGTTGTGTGTTAGGCAGGAGTTTGTCAAGTCAAACACACAAGCCACTGTCCTTCATTCATATCAATCATATCCAGTGTCAGTAGCAAAGGTATATTGTTCCATCAGACAAAACCTATTGCTCGGAGGATGAATAGGACAAAACCCAGGAGGAGGAACATCAATTTGAAAAATCTGTGTGATGTTGGGTGTGACTGGGTTAACTGAGGCTCCCAGAGGTTAGAGAAACATCTTAAAGTATGGCAGCCAGTTAGTAGCGGTGAGTACTGCCTTTCTGGTAATTACTCCAACCAGTTCTTTAGCCCAGTGACCCCGGCTGTAGCTCGCAAAATGGGATTGCGTAATGGACATTGCTAGTGCTGTGCGGGACACATTAGTTGTGTGTGTGATGTTGGGTCAGAATGGGAGCCCAAATGTCAGTGACAGAGCCACTCAGGCAAAGGGAAGACCTGAGAGGGGATATACTGCATTGGTTTGCACCCCTAACAGACTCAAATAAAACTCCTGAAACAAACTCAATATTAACTGCCAATAACCGTTTCCCCAAAACACTGGCCAATTTGGAGAGTGAGGCAGGCAGCATGAATACAACTTGACTTGCACACAACCCATAACCAGCCATACAAGTGGCCCCAGTATATGCTTGGATGCGGAGTACTACTGGGATCAACGATAGGCTTCGCCACACTGAGAGTTGTCTGATGATCATCAGACAACTCTAGACAAGTATAGAGCAGAGCCCAGCGTCAGCATAGAGCATGTCCACTACAGTGGTGGTCGGCACACACAGTAACCTGGCCCATATTGCACAAAGACACACCTGCTTCAACAGTGCAATGTGAGGGACTGATTTCTTTCTACATAATGAAGATAACACAATATCCATAATGAAGTGAAACATTCAAGTTCAAGTAGACTGGACTATGTAACTCTGCTGCTAGCCTTTTAACGGAAACTAGGAAGAGAGCATATTAGCCGTTTTAGCTACACTGCCCTGGCTTCCTGAATCCTTTGGAATTGATTTCTGAAGTCCTTCTACTTATATATATAAACTGTAAATCTCTTAATGGATCAGCACCCTCCTACATCACAACATCCCTGTTGTTGTATGTCCCTCTGCAGTAGGTCTTTTTAAAGTTCCAATAAGCCACCCCTGCCTGCTGCCTTCACACACTATGCACCTTATGGCCCCGTCACACTACTGCGTATGAGACAAACGTACGAGCTGCGTATGAACAGCCCATGTCCAGCGCACCGCTATCACGTGACAAAGTGCCCATACAATGGCCCTGTCTCACACTATAGCGTATCGTATGAGCGTATGACAAATATCACGCATACGCTGGTATACGCTGACATACGCTAGGGGTACGTTAGGCATAGGTTGTATACGTTTCAAGCACGGTGGCATACGCTGGCATACGGCGAGGCAGACATTCACGCCAGCGTATGCCAGCGTATGACCGCCGTACTCGACTTCTGAGTCACGTACCTCTAGCGTCACTCTCACGTATTCAGTGTATGCCTCACGTATGCCTCGCGTATTCTTAGCGTATAAAACATACGTCCGCATACGCACAACATTTCTAGGCATGTTTAAAAATACATTTCTGCCTCGCCGTATGCCAGCGTACGCCAGCGTATGCCACCGTGATTGAAACGTATACAACCTATGCCTCACGTACCCCCAGAGCTTTGTTTGTTAGTGTACTCCACACATCATTACAAAAACACCAAAGTGTCAAAGTGAGACATAATGGATAATTGGTCTTATTGTTACACAATGTTCAGTTTGTACGTTTTTTATTTTTGGATTCACACTGATAGCTTCCTGATAAAATACTAAAAAAACTATAGTCATTAGAAAATGCTCTGTGCAGCTTTCAAAAATGACAAATTAACAGATCTACGGAAGGAGCACATTTCTTTGAATAACAAAATAAAAAAAGGGAAACGAAGATGTGGCAGAGGACACATATCTGGTATAACAATACCAGAGGCTGATTAACCGTGACCGGCCTCTCCTGAGCCTCTTTGCCATTCAGAGCGAGGCCTGTCCACTCTATTGTGCAGATCTGACCTGTGATAGGTCGTATTGAATCTCCCGGAGCAGGTCAGGCTTGTGGTAACAGCAGGTTTAGTCCACATCCCCATTTATAACAAAGGACAATGGAGTATAATGGTCACCTCTGGTGGAGAAATAGCACATGCTCCGTCTGGTGGCAAATTATCCATCACATGTTTATATTTTAGAAAATCTAAACACTTTACAATACATTCACACATTGATATCGTGGGTTTACATTCATTTAAATAAAATGACTGGAACACAACAGAACCTGTCCCTCTCTTAAATGTACAAGGAGGAAATGAAAAAAAAAAAGTGTGCCGCCACCATCACTGGTGTACCGAGTGTGGCACCACCATCACTGGTGTACTGAATGTGGCGCCACCATCACTGGTGTACTGAATGTGGTGCCACCATCACTGGTGTACTGAGTGTGGCACCACCATCAGTGGTGTACTGAATGTGGTGCCACCATCAGTGGTGTACTGAATGTGGTGCCACCATCACTGGTGTACTGAATGTGGTGCCACCATCACTGGTGTACTGAATGTGGTGCCACCATCACTGGTGTACTGAGTGTGGCACCACCATCACTGGTGTACTGAATGTGGTGCCACCATCACTGGTGTACTGAGTGTGGCACCACCATCAGTGGTGTACTGAATGTGGTGCCACCATCACTGGTGTACTGAGTGTGGCACCACCATCAGTGGTGTACTGAATGTGGTGCCACCATCACTGGTGTACTGAATGTGGTGCCACCATCACTGGTGTACTGAGTGTGGCACCACCATCAGTGGTGTACTGAATGTGGTGCCACCATCAGTGGTGTATTGAATGTGGTGCCACCATCACTGGTGTACCGAGTGTGGCGTCACCATCACTGGTGTACCGAGTGTGGCGTCACCATCAGCGGTGTGACACAAATCCCAATGGGCCGCTGTATCAGCTGGCCGGTGGGCCGTCGGTATAAACTTGCGTACAGCAAAGGATTATCTAAGCTTCCTTGCTTTTTAAAAAAGTCAAGAGTGTAGACCTTCTTGCTTGTAACCCATGGACAAATGTGGA
>OMOU01047865.1:0-12947 GCA_900312585.1 Malacocephalus occidentalis
AGGGTTGTTGGGAGGGGCATGGGAGTTTGCTCATCCAGTCTACATGTGCTTTGTGGACTTGGAGAAGGCTTATGACCATGTCCCCCGGGAAATCCTGTGGGGGGTACTGCGGGAGTATGGGGTGCCGGGGCCGTTAGTATGTGCCATTCGGTCCCTGTACAAACAAAGTGAGAGCTGTGTCCGTATTCTCGGCACAAAGTCAAGCATGTTCTCGGTGGGTGTTGGGCTCTGCCAAGGCTGCCCCTTGTCACCAATTCTGTTTGTGATTTTCATGGACAGAATTTCAAGGTGTAGCCGAGGTGAGGAGTGTGTCCGGTTTGGGGACCTCAGAATTGCATCCCTGCTCTTTGCAGACGATGTAGTTCTGTTGGCTACATCAGACTGCGACCTCCAGCATGCACTGGGGCAGTTTGCAGCCGAGTGTGAAGCGGCCGGGATGAGAGTCAGCGCCTCCAAGTCTGAGGCCATGGTTCTCTGCCGGAAAACTGTGGAGTGCTCCCTCAAGCGAAGGAGTTCAAGTATCTCGGGGTCTTGTTCACGAGTGAGGGAAAAATGGAGCGTGAGATGGACAGACGGATTGGTGCGACGTCTGCAGTAATGCAGGCGCTGTACCGGTCCGGTGTGGTGAAGAAGGAGCTGAGCCGGAAGGCGAAGCTCTTGTTTTGCCGGTCGATCTACGTTCCAACCCTCACCTATGGTCACGAGCTGTGGGTAGTGACCGAAAGAACGAGATCGCAGATACAAGCGGCCGAAATGAGTTTCATCCGGAGGGTGGTTGGGCTCAGCCTTAGAGATAGGGTGAGGAGCTCAGACATCCGGAGGGAGCTCGGAGTAGAGCCGCTGCTCCTCCGTATCGAAAGGAGTCAGCTAAGGTGGTTCGGGCATCTGACCAGGATGCCTCCCGGGTGCATCCCCTTCGAGGTCTTCCGGGCACGTCCAAATGGAAGGAGACCCCGGGGCAGACCCAGAACCCGCTGGAGGGATTATATATCTCATCTGGCCTGGGAACGCCTCGGGATTCCCCAGGAGGAACTAGAAAGCGTTGCGGGGGAGAAGGGCACCTGGAGAGCCCTGCTTAGCCTGCTGCCTCCGCGACCCGGCCCTGGATAAGCGGAACCGTATGGATGGATGGATGGACTGTAATAAACCATGATTACCACATCCACGGATCCTCTCCGCTTCCTTCCAGAACCCAGGAAAAGCCACGGTAGTGGCATTGTGACAATCAAGGACTTTGTTACAGTATCTTACCTTAGGACAGGCCACGGTTGGACACAGAAGGGAAGATATGAATATGGAGATTATGAAGATTGTAACGCCAAAGATTTCTTACCCATCCGGGTCCTGGATGTTCACGTTCACACGCTTAGGTGCGCCCAACAGCTCTGAAAGACACATACACACACATGAATGCACGCACGCACGCGCGCACCCACACAGCAATGAGAATACATTTGAATTAATTGAGTTAAATAACGATGCATTTTTATCCAAAGCCCTTTACAGTGTCCTGACATACATCCATTCACCGACAGCGGTGTCGACCGTGCAAGGTAACAACCAACATGTCAGGAGCAGTTAGGGTTAGGTGGTTGTTTTGCTCAGGGACACCTTGATACTGAGCTAAGTGGAGTCCGGGGCTTGAACCAGCAACCTTGCAGTTGCCAGACAACCACTCTTTCCTCCTGAGCTTCTGCCACCACAACATTTCCACTCTTCCACACTTCCACACAACCATGTAAAGATTCAACAGATGACAAATTTCTTAATTGTTAACATCACTTAATTAATAGCGACAGAGACGGTCTTAATAGCAGACCTAAATTAATCTCACTAGGGCGGCGATCAAATATGGCTGATAAATATGTCCAGATATTTTTTATTTTTTACAACATTTGACAGTATTTGCAAAACAAATGAGACAATACTGAGATGAAGGACAAGGAATTATTTAAAATCACACAAACAGAACAGAAACGGAAGACTCTCTTCCATAACAGATATGTTGTCTGCATCACACTTCACAATTGGTCAAACACATATATTTATGTGTTTCACCACATACTGTATATTTGAACACATATATTTATGTGTTTCACCGCAGTAGTTCTGTAGTATTGCAAGAACACAACGTCTAGGTTTCCAAACAGACACTGAACACACAGAACATGTGTAAAATGTGTGTAGCCTACATGAGCTTGTTTAATAACATCTCACTTCTAAGTTTGGTGCTGCATTACTAAAAGTGTGTGAGAGGAATCCACGCACAGAGAAAATCACTACGAGAACGTCACACCACACATACATGCACAAACACACACACACACAGGGTGAGAGGAGACAGTTTTTATCTTTTTTGTGCTGAAACCCTTTTAATCCAGGGGATGTAATCTGTAGCTGCTCTGTAATCTGGTGAAAAGCTCTTCTCTCTCTCTCACTCTCTCTTATGTCTCTCTGTCACTCTGGCTTCTGTCCCTTTATCCTGATGCCTCATACTTGTAATTTGCCAAAGAAACAGTGTTGATTGACAGATTGCTGTTGCTAGTTCTGTACAGCTAACATATCTACTGCTTCTGCCTACTTCTGTGTGTATGTGTGTGTGTGCATGTGTGTGTTTGTTTGTGCATTTTTTCCCCCTATTATGGATTCAATCCCCACCCCTTCCCCCATTCAGGCAAATCAATGAGCGTCGATATCTGTGTCACCGTCTATCAGCTAGAACTGACTCTAAGGCTTTATTTAATTATAGATGGTTGGCTAAAATGCTAACTGCTAACATGTTCATCTTCACATTGGGCTACCCTTATTAGGCCTATGTGTGCATGTGCGCATGTATAATAATATAATTATGAATACTTGTAGAAAATGTACATGTAGTGGATACTATGGATAAAACGGGACATTTTTAGGGAAGCTGCATCTTATCCTAACCTGTATTACCCTATGACCTACATGGAGTTTGGATGTTTCCTAGGAGAAAAACTACAAGTTCCATGTGCTCCAAACCTCAAAACTACCACCATCTTACATCATGTTGTAAATGTATGGAAAAAAATCATTGTGAGCCATGAGGGGGCGTGGTTCGCGCTGTCGCGCAGTGACAGGGGAGCGGAGCGGCCGGAATACTTGGATGGGACGCAGCTGTAGCGAATGAGTGCAATTAACGATATATAAATGACACCTGTGCACTCTTCCTGCAGTAGAGGCTGGGCACACATGGCCAGAGAGGACCGGCGGGACGTCGAACGAGAGACCAACGCTGCACTCACGCAACCCAGCTGTCGGACCCACCGCAACTGCCTTTTATTTTGTAGCTCACTTTGTTAAACGCGCAAGAGCGACCTGTGTTGTCAATTAAAAACTCAGTATTATTTTGAAGCCCTTTGTCTCATTTATCCGGAAAAGAACCCAGGACAGCCACAGACACGGCATTGTAGCAGAAACATTGCTACAATCATACAGGTAATTCAATGTACAATCAATTGTCACTGTAAAATACATTTTACAGAGGCGACAGACATATCATTGTATTTCTAACATTAACATCAAATTTACATTGGTATGCAGCTTTAAGTCATTTGTTTGTCAAATATCATCAAACAATCTGTTCTTTAATCATCTGAAACATGAAGCACTTCTTAGAAAAATTGCATGTTTCACCTAATAGTGTATTCCAATATTCTACATTATAATACTGTATCAGGTTTATGTAAAAGAGTTGCCTTCCTTCCTTCAGTGAAGAATCTTCCCCTGATAATCTAACAGCTCGCAATAGCTCATTTCAGAGGGGTTGCTTCAAAACAGTAAGAGATCTTAAGATGCAAGTTAATTAAGACATGAAATATTGACTAAAAGTCAATTAACGATGACTTAAATTGGCACCCATTCATTCATTCTCCTCATATCATGTTATAATACGTATTCATAATGATAAGGTAAACAGAATTATGGGGCTGTGGTTCGCCTCAATCTTATTACTTAATTTCATTACAACACTATTTTGAAATACAAAGCGATTCACGGGTAAGCACACAATGAGCTTTAATGAGCAGGGTGCAATGATAATGTATGATACCATAGAACTGGACTATTTAGGGTAATGCATGATACCATAGAACTGGACTAGTTGGGGTAATGTATGATACCATAGAACTGGACTCATCGCATGATACCATAGAACTGGACTAAGCGTAATGCTTATGTGTGTGCATGTGTGTACACACACTTTGCAAATAGTGCTCATATTCACCCATCACACTGACGGCGGTGTCGACCGTGCAGCTCGTCAGGGTAAGGTGCCTTGCTCAGCGACACCTCCACACAGCTTGGGGAGAAGCCGGTTGCCAGACAACCCCTGTACCACCTACACTACTGCTGCCCTACGTGTGCGTGCATCTGTGTGTGTGTGTTCATGTGTGTGCATGTGTATGTATGTAAAGGCTGGTGGGGGGTATTTACTCAGCACAGTCTTTTAATAATTTAGCAGTAACCTTGTTTCCTATGGTTTTGCACATACACACACACACACACATGCACACAGCGCAATTTTTTTGTGCTTTTCTCACACTGTCCACAGGTCCTACTCTGCTGTCCTGTCACCTCCTTTCTCACTTCCTACTTCTCCCCCCCTTCTCTCTCTCTCGCTCTCTTTCTGTGTCACACACCCTTTGCCTCTCTGTCTTTGTCGGTGTGCAGTGGACTGAGTGCCCTGGGCTGATCTGTCCTGGCATCTGGGGACAAGCATTTTGTATTTTCCATGGCACTGCTGGTGGAATGTCCACTCACATACAAGCACACAAAATACATGCATGCACACACATACACAGAGGAGAGGGGAGGAGAGGAGAGTGGTGAGAAGATGGGAGTGATGGTGAATGCTTTTTCGAGGCAGTAATTGAAATCTAATTATCACCTCAAGTCCCAGCTGAAACCATGTCAAACACACACTTGCATGCATGCACAGGCACACGCACAAACACAGTCATGTGTACCAGAAACACACACGGGCGCACACACGCGCGTACTCACACACTCACCAATGCGTATACACGTGTTACAGTCCCCACATTATTACCACTAACATCTGGCATATTCACACACCAATAATCCTTCGTGTTTAGGGAGAGAGAGAGAGAGCCTTGTTGAACCTAAGTGCATCCCTTCTACCCTTCGGTGTCTCTCACGAGCTCAGACACCTACAGATACCTCTCTCGCTCTCCACACGCACACGCACACACATACACGGCACACTGTATCTACATCTATACCACGTGAGACCCACATCACCCATTTCATTACGTTGACACTGTGATGCAGAATGCACCATTTTCACACATGTGCAACGTCATCGCTATCGCACACATTCCGCGTCATACCACCCTTGCTTACACCCTTGCACGTACACACACACGCGCGCACGCACGCACGTGTGCATAATGGGCGCATTTAAGATACACAACACATAACGTGACATGTATCTGGCGTCTATATACGTCGACGTAATAACGACGCGCGAACTTAGACGTGAGCCCCAATTTCACCCATATGGAATTGAGATGGAGATACACGAATGAATGGATGACGGATGGCGCCGGGCTAATACTGACTGGCTTTCCCCGGTCGAGGTCTCTGCAAAAGCCGCTGCGCCATCAGCAAGTCCTCGGTCTTGACCGCCTGGAGCAACTCCTGGTCTTTCCCCATGTCCCCTGCTGCTGCTATGTCCTCCCCCTCCCACCGCCGCGTTGCCCTCTCGGTCTCCCGCTCTTCCTGTCCGCCGCCGCCTCGTTAATCCATCGCTACATCCTCCTGCTGCTGCTGGCTGCCTCGGGCCTCCGAGCCGAGGCACTCACTGGCTGACTGACTGTGGGATGCCGGAATTGGGAATAATAATCATGCAAAGTACCCTCCTCTGCCAGCGTCGATTTAAAACGACCACAGAAGAGGAGCACGAATCTTTCTCTTCTTCCGGCCACGCGGGTTTCACAAATGCCGACAATTTTTCGAAGCGGTCTGAAAGGATGTGCGAGGCGGTGGATCTCGAGCGCCCTCCTCTATCCCAGGTCAATTGCGCCGATATCTCCTCTCGAGGCGCAGAAAATAAACGTAAAAGCGCGCCACGCACCAACGTTGGTGTCCACCACGACCACCGCCACCAGTGTCACCCTGGCTGTGGCTTAGCATGCATGCTATTACATAAACACACCACGCCAGCTGTGCACGCCTCCTCCTCCTCCACCCCAATTGTAATCCCCGCCGGGCAGACGTGAAACGAAGAGCGCGCCTCTGCTTACGCGTAATAAATATGGCGTGTGTGTGTGTGCGCGCGCGCGCGCGCCCACCTGCGTGTGTGCGTCTGTGTGTCAGTCTGCACAGGTCACTCTGGTATGTGTGTGCGTGCGTGCGTGCATGCATACGTGTGTGGGTTACTCTGGTGTGCATGCATATGTATGTGCGCGTGTCTGCGTGTGTGTGTCTACGGGTTACTCTGGTGCAGATCTAATTTAGACAAAGGGGCCATGAGCACCTCTCAGATTTAGAACAGGAAGGAGAACAGCCGACTCAATTGACAGCTTCTCGTGGCACTGCTTTTTCTCATGTAAAAACATTCACTATTTGTCCACAAATGCTCCCGTTACGTGGTTAATATACGCTGCACTGCAGTGGCGGCTGGTGAACAAAAAAGTTGGCAGGTGCAAAAAATCGGTCAGTCTGGGTAATGGTCGTCAGTCTGCAGAGTCTAAGTCACCCCCACACAAGCAACACACATACGCCTAACTCTTAATAAAACGTAAAACATAACACACACATAATCACACACCCATAATCATTTGACCCCAGAATTGTCCAATCACTGATTCACTGCCAATAAAAGTGGGAGTGTCCGGGCCCAGAGACCTGCCCCCTGGTCAAGTCTAAAGCCACCAATCAGAGAGCAACTTCTGGTCACGTGCTTGCAAAAGCTTTACTCACTCCTATACATACTAATTTGACCGGCGGCCCCTCAACCAGAAAGTAGCTGAAGTACGTGTTGTATTCACTTCATTTTATGAATGCTTGTACATTGTACAAGTGTACAAGTGTATTTCATAATTATTTCAATTTATCGAATTAATTTATGTAACGCGTTTAAGAGGACTGCGCCCCCTATTGACGAGCTGCCACTGTTACACTGGCTAACCCAGTGACAGCACTTTTATGGACCTGGCTAGACATTTGCTTTCAAATGTATTGACAGCAAATCTACAATATCCCATTTAGTTATTGGTGTTATCTGGTAATCTCAACTCATTTTGATCTCAAATCAAAATGCATGGTTCATAAACAACATGGTACCATACAAATAATGAAAAAAATACATCCCATCATAATAGTTCATGGTCCATAGACAACGCGGCATACCCCTGCAATGACTGCACAACAGATACCCTACATTACATTACAAACTACATTGCAGAGGGTAGTTTATCAGTCCTTATGTAAATATTAAATGGGCCCTAATTCTATTATACATACATTTAGGGCAAAGAGTATTTACAAAGAGTATACAACAGTATACAACCTGGTGTAAGCATAATTAGTCATTACAAGCCATTTCAAAATTGTCAAATGACTAAAATGGTCATTGTGACGAAGTGACATCACAAGTGTCCATGTTCATCAAGATGTACGCTGACTAGATCAGTTTACCAGACTACACAGTGGACCATACCAACTGGTGAACTGATCTAGTCAGCATACATAGAGGTGGACTCCACTCACTCCACTTGTGATGTCACTTTGTCCCCTTGTCCTAACTTATGCGTCTTCCTGCTGGCGTCTGCAGCTGTCTCTCAAGGGGCAGATGTGCAGGTATGGTCTCCGGCCGTCTCTATACCCAGTAGGGATAGGCACGCAGGTAGTCCTTCATCTCGACACTGAGTCCAGACAAAGTGTCGATGGTGTGAGCTCCGTGGGTCCTGATGACCGCCCTCCTGCCCAGCTGCTGCAGACACTCGGGCCGGTGCTGGCGGTATGGCGCGGCGATCTTGCTGAAGGAAGTGGTGTAGTAGGCCAGCAGAGCGAACAGCGAGTCAAACTTTTTCAGGCTGCCGTCCAGGCTGAAGAGCTGGTCGGCCAGGATCAGACGCACGCTCGTGGGCTCGCTGTCCCCTTGGTAGCTCAGCGTGAAGAACACGTTGCACTGGCAGCTGTCCCTGATGGAAAGGGGGATGGGTGGATGGATGGAAAGATAGATCTTAGATAGATAGAATTTTGTTATAATTTGCCTATGTATAATTTGTAAACTGCTTTGTACATTTGTATCCATCTCAATGAAGCTCTTGAATTGAATTGAATTGAATTGAAAGTGCAGTGCAAACGATGACGAGGGGTGTGGGTGTCCACCATCACATGACACCACACATATATCACAATAATCATAATATTAATAATAATAATATTTTCAGTACAACACAGTTGTTGCCTGGCGGTCAGGCAGGAGAGAGAGCCGTTTGACGTTAGTTACCTGATGAGGAAGGTGCCTGCGGGGGTTCCTCTGAGCATGCGATGGGCCTCCCCCATGGACACTGTGCCCCAGTAGAAGCCGCTGTGTTGCAGGAACATGTAGGTCTGCTTGACCAGCTGATATTCCCCCTGGTTTCTGAATGGCTGGAAATGTGTCGGCCAGTTGTCAGAGATGAGCCCTTCCTAAATCAGAATGATGAGAATATGAGGGTTTGAAAGCAGTATATTGCATTGGATATGTATAATGATGCTTGCATATGCAATAGAAAATCCCATAATATTGGCGATGTGATATAGAAAGTGCATTTGTTCATGTAGGCGTTGTTCACAGTTGATAACGGGAGTTTTCGTTTCCCTAAACCTAGTCTGTCTTGTTTGTGTTTGGTGACATCTAGTGGCCCAATCGGTAATTCACGTGCACTGAGCAATGACTCGTCTATCTATACAAGACCCAGGAAGGTTTTGCAAGTGCTTTTCATATGTTGGCAGTTATGCGATGTGGTTTGCAGTGTCCTGTGTCCTCATGTTAATGTGGATTCTTGCAAAGACATATAGTGACCTCCTAATCTTTCGTTAGTGTAATCTACCATCACTGTGAACTAGAAATATCTTGAGCTATGGTGCGCTCCTGAGACCTACCTTACTCCACACGCTCTCAGTATCGGCGTCATGTTTCGACTGGTGCCGTGCAAGGAAACCGTGCCAACGGAGTAACGCTGGGTCCTTCAGCGCTACATCTTCTCGTTCAATTTTGTCTAAATGATCTGCCCCCTCGCCTTCCAAGGGTTCGAGGGGATATCGGTTCAGTATCACTGCTCGGGAGTTCTGCCTGGGGTCCAAGCGTCCCCCGATTCTCTCCAGAATTGTCTTTTACCATTCTACAGCGGAGACCGCTGCACTTGATAGCCTGCCATTCTCTTCACGACGACGTCCTCTTTGGAAGATCACCTGTCATTAGTGGCACCTTTGTAACCCATCTCATTCGGCTATTTCCAGGAGGGAACTGCGGCAAAGAAAAGAGCTGGTCTTTAATACATGTACTGCAGGGTGTCTGTCTATTGGTATTTTGCAGTGAGTAGCTGAGATAGTCTGTATAGTCTAATAAATAACAATAGAACGCGTGTATATGTGAGCATCTTAACTTGTGATATAGGCTTTCACTTTTGTTTGGGTGATATCTTCTTTCACTTTTGTTTTTAAACAATAGGTCTATAGATGAAGAATATTCTGACGAAAATGTTCATATTATGATTATATACAACAACCAGCGAAACATTGCAAATTGATAGGCCTATACTTATTTTCGTCAGATTTTGCGAGGTTTGCATGCAAACGTGAGAATAAAGTCTTACCTGAGACGTGTTCTTGCTGCCACTTTCTGTCATACGCTCTGTGTAGATAGAGCATGCTGCCTTCATGCAAACTATTATTTTTACAATCGCATAATTCTGGCAATTTAAATTTGTACTTTAGTTAAAAAAGGAAAAAATTACGCCCGCTGCCATACGTTATCACGAAGCGGTGATACACAATGAATTTGCTTTTAAACTGGTGAGGTTCTTATGTGTGTGGTGGGTGTGGCGTATTATGTGGTGGAGTCGAAACTATTTTTTTAAAGGGGGGGGGGGGATACAAAGCGAGCTTATCCCTCGAAAGCAGCTATCCACACTGTGTCTGACTGAGATAAGCCTGAGATAGGCATCGTGTGGCTGACTCGTCTCTTAAAACCAGTTAACATACATTCGTTCTTTTTGATGGGTCTCCGCATACGAGACGAGCTGCGACCTTAATCTACGGTAGCGACCAGCAGTGTATACAAGCGCCCAGGTTGACTTTCGCTTTCTCTTCTCGGCGCTACACGTATATCACGTGGTTTCAAAGAAATCCTGTCTATGGGAGATGTGCGTCATATGTTTCACTAATACTATTGATGCAGCGGCCCGTAGTCATGTATTCTATTTTTTGGGGCATTGTATTAGCGACAACTGTATTATTGCTATACAACTATCATGTGTTTTTAGGTGGTCGAAAAGCAGCACAACTTATGTCACTGAGATTGATCTAAAGGCTGACTCAATCTATAGTGATAACTAACTCCTCCAAACTTGAGAATTAAAGACACATTTGAACAGCACCTTTTTATTAATTAAAACCGCACATTTGCACAGACAAAATGAACGTCTCTTCCCGCATTTGATTGCACATCACACTGAACATCACACTGAACAGAACAAGACACCATTAGTTGCCAACACGATGCAGGAAGTGAGACACATTAATTAGTCATCATGTTATGATCACAGACGTGTGTGTCTGTGTTACGCCGTCCCTGCAGTGTCGGTACTTCCATCCAGTCAGTCAGCCAGTCAGTTCCACTGGAGATGGCGCCTCAATGCCAAACAGTAGTTTCTGGACACACACACGCGCACGCACAACCTTTTTTTGTTTCAAGACATGCATTTTCATCATCGGGTTGTCTATGTATTAAGATGAATTGTCAGCTAATAACATGCATTATCAATGAACATTTTAACTTGAACATCACTTGATTAAGGATGATTAGTGATGGATGATTCGGGTGTTTTGGTATTAAATCATTCCTCGATAGCCGCAAGAGATTAAGAAGTGCCCTATTCATGATTCATATCATGAAATCTGATTGTATTTAAGGTTGCAGCTCTACAGACAGCCCGGGGCATCTTCTTTGTATCACGAGGAGCTTTCTGTCAGTAAAGTCTGTGACGCTTTCAGAAATATGATAGAAACTTTCTCATTCAAGAGACGCTGGTCTTTGGGAAACCAAAGGCAAGGCAATACAAAAGGCTAAACCATCCCTAATCATGACTGCTTAAATCATGCTTTAAGCAGCCGAGATGATCTGACAATTCGAAAGCCATTTACCTTCATTTTATGAGATTACCACAGCTCGTCAGAGGGAGCCGTGTCAGAAGAAACCCCACATTGTATCCCGACGATATTTAAATCCCGACCGATTTAAAAGTGCAGGTGCGGTTTCGTATACCTACCCGAGGGGAAGGAGACGGAGATGGGATGATTGAAGGATACCTATATACAATGTTTTTCCGGGTTCCACGCACGTCGTCAGGCAAGTAGGTGGGGCGCCAGAAGAAGCTGGTTACACAACCTCAATAATTTTCGGACCAAAAAAACAACAACCGTGCAGTTCTTCGTGTAGACGCCATGGAGCGCCATTTGCCCGTTGGCGTCTTGGCGCCTTCGCCTGCATGCAGGAGTAGATGGTGTATACTGTATAGGAATATGAGCAGACATGGTCCATGAATGTGGCATGAATTGTACCTGGATACGGATATGACATCCATCTGTTATAATTGAGTCAATGGAAACACGATACGCCATCCAGGAGGTAGAATCATACCCTAATATATCTTAATATAGAATATGAACACAATATAGATTATAATATACGATAGTAATGCCATGAATGTAGATCATATTTTATAGTCCTATACGAAGAGCTCCCACACAGACCACTGCAGCAAACCGGCCTTGTTCTGTCAGCCCAAGACTGGATAGACACCCTTTGCTTCTGCGGGAATGTGTGTGATGTATTTCTCCAAAGTACGCCTCAAAAATACCTTCATCTTCATTGCTTCACAGCTTTGGAAGCTCTGCTAAGACATAAAACGGCCCTTGGCTGACTGAACGTACCTGCTCATGTAATTTAAATGTGAAATAAACGATGTTGTTTATGACAGATCGTCCTTCTCGTTTTATCATAAAGATTTTAAAAAATGGATGTTGAATGGATGAGAGAGAGAGACAGAGAGAGAGAGAGAGAGAGAGAGAGAGAGAGAGAGAGAGAGAGAGAGAGAGGCACAACCGACACAACCGCGCAAACAGGGAAGCAGGTAAGCGGCGCGTGGAGCAGCCGGAAGCAGCGACAGTGGCAGCAGTATCGCGATTTGAACGTAGCGCGACAACAGGGAGCCACGGCGGCTGACTTTCGTGCGGCCAGCGGGGTGGAGGGAGAGGAGAGGAGAGGAGAGGAGGGGGCACCTACACCGCAACAACAACACCACACGATCCCTGGCAGCAGCCCGCCCCTCGCACCGTGTTTGTCTTCCTCTTCTACCTTTCTCCTCCATCTAAAACCGTCGCTTCTTTGCCGTTAAGATGGCTGACCCTCAGAGCAGCAGCGGCGGCGGCAGCAGCAGCAGCTACGACGTCGGAGACGCACCGGAGAGCGCGCGGGGCTTCGCCCGCCAGGGAGCCCTCCGCCAGAAGAACGTGCACGAGGTGAAGAACCACAAGTTCATCGCGCGCTTCTTCAAGCAGCCCACCTTTTGCAGCCACTGCACAGACTTTATATGGTGAGTGTGTGTGCGTGTGTGCGTGCGCGTGAGTGTGTACAATTGCGTGAGTAAACACGAAAAAGAGGAGACCGCTGCAGGATACAGGTGATT
>OMOU01047871.1:11277-24251 GCA_900312585.1 Malacocephalus occidentalis
CCCCCCCCCACCATCACCAGGTCCATGCAGGATGTGTTTATCCTGAAGAACCTCAAGTTGTACGACACCCCGGGCATCGTGGCGTCTCCGTCCAACCCCCCGGCCTCCATGGCCCTGCGGAGCCTGCAGGTGGAGGAGGGAGAAGAGACGGCTCTGGAAGCCGTCAGGACGCTGCTGAAACAGTGTGACAAGGTCCAGGTAAGAAGGTTGGGATTGGAGGACGGAAGTAGACACTGGTCAGACTCTGACTTGCTTTTTGACACTTTAATAATAAAGGTATATCATTTTGTATTGATTTAGTGTGTGTGTATATATATATATAGCTCAACATATATGCATGTTTGTCATTTTTACATGCAATTGCATATTTTGTTCTTGGTGGTTTTAAGCACACTTTTCTTTCAGGTAATGCTCCAGTACAATGTGCCAGACTTCAGAAACTCCTTGGAGTTCTTAACCTTATTGGCCAAAAAGCGTAGCTATCTGATGAAGGGCGGAGTGGTCAACATGGAGCAATCGGCGACCGCCTTTCTGGACGATTGGACAGGGTGAGGCCTTATGACTTTTGGGTTTTTGGGTGTCTTACTTAACGCACGAGGAAATGAGGACAACCACGCAAAGTCTTGACTGTATAATGAAGACTTCTAATCCAACGCTGATCCTCAAGTGTCAACATGTCAACAATGGGAGATGAAGGCACCATGCAGTCTTTAAGTTTGACTCACTATCCCGCTACAGGGCCAAGCTGAGCTACCACAGCAGGGTAGAGGACCACGGCCTGCCCCCCTACCTCTCAGACACCATGGTTACGGAGAACAGGACGGGCTGGAATCTAAAAATAATCTTAAGTGGCAACGAGGCGACTATTCGTGGTGTGTATGATTGGGCTTTCGTAGAAACTGTCGAAATGATACATCCAGGGTCCATAAACCTTACTTGTGTTTGCTGATTTTAACATTTAAATGCTTTTCAAAACGGCAGTAAAACATTGTTTAGCCATTTGTTCAAGATGGTCATTACCATTAAAACTGGGAAGGAACTGAAAGAAAGTTTAGCATGGTTTTAAAGGGTCTGTTTTGTCACACTCGTCTAGTCAGACTAAAAAATTGCTGATTGGTTTGTTTTCGATTGCTGACACTCTTATCTCTCCAACAGGTGTTAGGTTTCCCAACAAGGCCAGCAGCATAAGCCTGATTTCTAAAGGCCCCACAGCTGGCCTGCTGAGTCCTACAGACGTCCTTCAGAAGCCTGGCCCATTACCACAAAACCAAGAGGAGCAAGAGGTAGAATGCTATTGCAGTGCACACAGTATTTGTTTTATTCTCCAATAGGGTATTAATGTTGCAAGACCGGAGCGTCCACATCCTTTTATGGACGTCTATAGAGGGGCTCCGGTGGACTATTGAGTCACAATTATGTATTAATGGAGCAGCAAGGAAATGATGACTTTAACGCAAGTCTTGATGAACTCATGAAGACTTCTAATCCAACTCTGATCCTGCTGGCGAGACGTCCTGCGTGTCACGTATCATCTGTGTGGTCGATGAAACTAAGTCGTTGCTGCTCTTTCCAGGTGGAGAAGCTCAACGGGGAATCCGAACAAGTGGAAAAGAACACGGAACGACAGACCAGAAGTATATATTCATATCCTACAATGCCCTTTCCAGACTCCAGCACTTAAAGATTCCTTCAAAATGCTAATGATGTGGTGTTTTTTTTTTGTGTTTTACAGAAAGGACAGTCCAATTCTCTTCAGTTCCGGTTGACATCAGCCTCTCAACGGTCAAGACAGATGATGCATATGACTTCAACACGGATTTTAAGTGACCACAAGCGTGTTCCCTCTGACCCTCCCGTCGCCCACCATGGAATACAGTCTGCCTTGCGGACCGGTTATTTCCAGTCATTGAAATACAAATGGAGAATCACAACAGATCCACTTTCCTGTTAAAGGTCGCGAGGCCATTGTCATTGTTTATTTTGTTAAATGTTTAAAGTGTCTAGAGTTGATCAACTCGAGCAGATCGACTCTAGATTGTGTATATAGCCTACATTTAATAAACATACCACAAAAGACACTAATGGATCTGTGTTTACATCTCGCAAAACAACCTTACCCTACCTCAAACGCTGCACCCTTCCAAAATAAAAGGAGTAAGGATGTCAAGGCGATGGAACTAGAAACAGTCATACATTTTATTGAAGCAAATATACAAAAGTACAGGTACAGCAGAATGAGCAAATGCGCAAGACAAAATGCTGGCTAATGGTATATAAACCACTTCTGTGCAAATGTCATGTTGATGGAGGTGAACTGGTTAGTGGTCTGCATATTTAAAATTCATATCAAACGACAACCTAGTGTTGCTTTACAAAGATGTTGCATAACCACTAAAATGTGTATGTAACAGATTTTTAACAGTCAAGCTGCAATTTTCTATTTCTTAATGCTCTAGTTCAGCCAACTACCAAAATGTGTTTGTGCTGTAAAAATGTAACCGGATACTGGAGGTAAGAGCACCTGGCAGTAATCACCACACCTGTTAGCTGAGGATGAATGGTAACTAAAAGCAACCGAGCCAACATGGCTGACCACCCTGCAAGGACCGCACTACTGGTGCTAATTTATTAGAACGGCACTCTCTCACATTGGTTGACTTGTTCTAGAAAATAGTGGCATTAAAGGTGCACTAGGACTGGTTGTCTGATTGGTCACAGGTATTTTGGTCAACTCCAATCCCATGGTGTCGTTCTACAAAAAGCATAGGGCTGAGATATAGCATGACAAAAAAATAATCTCATCAGCTTTATATATTATATTTGGAGACCCATTATAAAGTCTAAGGCTTTAGACAAGGAGATACACATTTTCCTCAGCACATTGCACAAGGCGATAAAAGAAAAGCACTCGTTGAATGGGTATTAATGACGAATGGAAGGCAATATGTGAGCAGCGGGGCCTCATTTAGAAATATGTATTACCCACAATGCCTTGGGTGTGCATCTTCTGTCCTAGTCAGTCAATAATTGGCTGATTACAACTGGTGCCATGGCAGCTTTAGGATGCTGTAACACTGATTTTTTTAGTATGTCAGACCCAGTAATGGTTACGCAGACCACTTTATAAAAATATCGACACTGGATGAATGATTAACCATGTATGGTCAGTTATGGTTATGGGCACCCACTCTCGGCACATTGATTCATCAATTCATAAGTGTGGTGATCTAAATGAGGCCCCTGGCATGTATGAGGGGCCAACTGGCCACATAAAATGTAGATTACACGTGAGGGTAATTAGCATCACGCGCATTCCTGAGACGTCCACAGCCCGAGTTTAGCGGGCTCCATATTAAGTCATTATGCTTACTGGTTCTCCTCACTGTTTCTCTCCCGAGTGTCTGCGCAGGGGGCTGAACCTCCCCGTGGGGTCCGGGATGTACCACTTGTCCCAGACGTCGGTGTAGGCCGACTTCACCCCCCAGGGTTTGTAATGTCCGTTCCAGTGGAGGAGTTTCGCTGCCTTCACAAACTGGGCAGAGTAGCGCTTGCCAGCCCCTGTGAAGCCTAAACATTTCACTCTATTATATATACTATATAGAACTGCATTCAGACTGTGGGGTTATTGTGTTTACATATTTTGACACATGGGGATATTATATCACACGTGACGGACAGCAAAATCCATCTATGTTGACCGTCATGTTCCGATTACAAAGTTCAAATACAGGAGGCCAGAACAGGTAAATACATATTGTCTCTGGGCGGTGGCTGAAGTACTCACCCAGGTGTCTGACGTGCCACAGGGGGTCGATGGAGGAGTAATGTCTGTAGAAGACGATGAGAAGTGGAGGCGTGGTGATGCTGTCGGCCAATGTGTTACTGTACAGGTCCTCCCTGGAGGAACCAATGGCATTCAATTCGTACAGATGACTAGAAATTCTTTAGAACCACAAGCTGAAGCAATTGGTGTGCAATGTGTGTGTGTGTGTGTGTTTGTGTTTGTTGTTGGCCGGTTTAAGCAGCCTCACCTGGCCCTGGCTGATTAGTCTGGGGCCTAAAGAAAAGCTTAATGGAATTTCCATTGAGGTATCTGGCGGGTTGCCAAGACAAGGCCTCTGTCAGGACAAGACTTACTTTGCATTGAGCTCCATCCAGTGTTCCAGCTGGCTGGAGATGTTCTGGTTCCTCCACTCGGTCAGGTTGGCCAGGATCACCCCGGGGTTGAAGGAACACGTCTTGGCCATCATTCCGAGTTTCTTGATGGCTTCCTTCTTAAAGTCCAGGAAGCCGATGTAGTTATTCTAACGGAACACAACACAACACACACACACACACACACACAAACTCAGTTCTGTGAGTGGAAGGACTGGAGAGCACAGGAGGGGTTAACAAGTGGTGGTCCTCGTCGCCTCCTCACCAACCTGATTCCCAGCCCCGTGTACAATGCCCTTCGAAGAGGCTGACTTGCAGTCGTCTGAAAAAGCAGCGGCGTGTCCTGGTTTCAAGCTGGTTTCATAAAGCTCTTTAATATCTCCTGAGGACAAAGATCGTATGTCAGATACAGTTTATTACGAACTCTCGTCTCGATGGGACTAGTAATATTTCTGCATATTCATCACTGTAGCAGCTCTTTGGTGTCTAAGTCACAAGAGAAATGAACAACAAACAAAGGATCAGTAATCGTTTCTTACCTTGTACAATGACATCATCGTCTAGATAGATGGCTTTCTCAGCTTCAGGTAAGTATAGTGGCAGATAAAACCGTGCAAACGTTAACTGCGGGATAAAAAAAAAAGCACAGTTGTTTAAAAAGCAAAAGTGGAATTCAGTAATTCTCAATGACTTTTGGAAGATTAGATGGGATGTCTTACTGGTTTCAGAGTTAACAGCCTCTTGGGATCTTTGGATATCTTGCCTTTTAGGTCATCGGGCTTGAATACAGTTATCTTGTACTTGATAGTGTTGAGCCTGGTCTTACTCAACCACTCCCTACAGACAGAAGAAATTGAGTCATGCCTATGCAAACATGTAATGGCACGTTTATGCCAATTTGACACCTTTTCCAAGACAATTGTTTGGGAAAGCTCTGGCCATGTCGTGATATCGCTGCACATTTGCGTATGGTCTTACTTCAGATGATCCACCGTGTCATTGAGGGTTACTATGTTGAAGACCACGTTGGCTTTGCTGTTCTGGTAAATGCTGTTTATTGCAGCCACCACAGCACCCAGTCTGTCCTCAGAGGCCGTGACGACAACAGGAATCTCATCCCCTGTCCTTTTGGAGTCTGGTCTAACACCAGGGGACACCTCAGATTCAAAGGGAAGGACCACACCCGACACTGCATCTAGAAAAATATCAAATCATCATAGTTTTATTTGATCACCATTATTATTATTAAGAGAGTATTGCATGAAAAATGCACAGCATGTGAGCAGAAGACAGAATTACCAGACACGATGAACATACTACAGGTCCCAATGACAACACACCAAACATACCTGGGTTTTCTTTCCCGAGAAAGTCATTGAGACTTAAGAGATTTCGTTGGATCACGATCAAGAAGGCGACCGCCAGCAGCACAAGAATCACCAAGTTAACTGAAGGAAGACAAGAAGCGCATTTTAACGGGAAAGTAAAGCACAGTAGTATGTGTGGGACAGCCTAGATGCGCCGTTTTAATGACACACATTTAGAATGCGTTTTATCTGACATCATCCCAATTGAGAAGTTTAAATTAGATCGCAATACATTGATTAGAACGTGGGGGAAACAGCAACAAAAAAAGTAAAACAAAAAAACTATTGTAACAAACTAACCTTTCCTCAATGTCATGTTGAAAACAGTCCATTAGCCGTGAATCGTGATCAGTACAATTAAATCAAAAGTGTAAATAGAATCCACAAAGGTCGACTGTTTTGAAGCGTAGTGTTGTAACTGCATCTCGCACAAAAACTGGCCAACCAAAGAGCGTTTTAAAAAAAACTATATTACAACGGGACCAGCTAAAAGTATGCTTTATTATTAGTTTGCATGCTCCCCATTCGTTTGGCAAAAATAAAATCAGACGCATAAAAGCAAACACTGCCAAATGCCAACTCAACCTCAGACTGAACGGCGTATTCCAATGCTTGCAGTATTAGGTAGCTATATAATTGCCTGATATAATATATACTGTCATACAGCTTCTGTATTGGTATGAACACGATTTAATTTTCCAATAAATATATCTAGCTATTTCATCCCATTGTCTCATTCACTCTAAGCGTGTAAAAAATAGTATGTGCATAGGCGAGTTGTGCTGGTATCAGGCAATCTTTCGGATGATCCGAGATCGTGGACCATCCATCACAGACTTCTAGCTGAGCGGCGCTACTTCATCGCTCGTTCGCATCGTGGCTTCTGCAACGTTACAGTCAATCCTGATTGTTTAACGCTTTGCAAACGTGCGCAGTGGGTTGGTTTGCATTTTAGGGTCCTGCACAATTGTTATACGTAGCGTTTAGAAACCGGAAGTCAAGCATATTTTCTTGAGAACTGTTATTATATTTCATCGCAATGTTTTCGAGATTCAACTCCATTCCAACGCATATGGTACGTTTTCAAGTACTAGCTACTTAAATAAGATATAGCTCCATAACATATGTAGATTTCCATGATTTTGTTCTCCCCCCATGCCATATTTCTAATTTCTCTTCACCCGATACATACTCGTAATATTTGGCTAATAATCGTTGTTATAGTAGCTCGCGTCACATGTATTCATACAGTACAGCCATGTGCACTTTACTAATAACAACGGTATTCTTTTATTGCCACTGAACTCCACTGTGCAGACGTCAATGTGCTCCATGTGCTCATTTATGTGTGACAATATTCTGGGATGAATCTCCCTTTTCTATGACTCCCTTGTTCATAACACCCTATTAGCCACAGCCATTGCACAAGACTGTGTTTCATACTGACTTGGCGTTCATTTCTTTACAGGACTATAAAGGCCAGAAGTTGGCTGAGCAGATTTTCCAGGGCATAGTACTTGTCTCTGCGGTAATACACATTTCAGTGTTATTATAATCATATGCATTATGGATATTATGTGTGTACATATACGCACATGCATACATGCTTTATGTTATGAATGAACTCTTATGCTTATGGATTGTCTTCCAGGTGATCGGGTTTGTCTATGGCCTGATAATCGAACAGTTTGGCTGGACGGTATATATAGTATTGGCTGGTTTCGCTATATCTTGCGTGGTAAATATTTCTATTTGTATTTTTATTCAACCCATAACTTGGTTATCAACCCCGAAAATGCATTGTTGATAAAACATTTTACAAAACCAATATACATAACCCAACCTATACGTTAAATACAGAATAACCTAATTCTACATGTATTTTCTCCGATCCCCTTTTAGCTGACCCTGCCTCCATGGCCCATGTACAGGAAGAACCCTCTAGCCTGGCAGCCAGCAATACCTGAGAGCCCAGTAGAAACCGCTCAGAAACCAGAGCCTCTCAAGAAGAAGAAACACAAGTGATTGTCCCCACAATGCATTTCTTTGTGTGGTTTTGTAAGGCATGATTATTTTGATGCACATTTGAATGTTGACTTTGTTACAATGTTTGTCATTGTCTGTTGAAATAAAATCAAAATCCTCAACCGTTGATGTTTGTGTACATTTGCAGTAATTCAATGAGACTTGGGAGTGGGATTTATAAATGTTAAATAGTTAAAAGGTGCTATAGGTACACTTTTGAGCTACAATTTGAGTAATTTGTTTGAGAATACCTGCTTTGTATGAGACTATTTTAATCTCTTCCCTGATTGGTTCAGGAAATGTATCTTGCCTGTCAATCACATTCACACAGACATCATTATCATAGCTCTCCCCACAGGTGCGTGAATGTAACACTCATCTTACCTGATATTGTCAAATCAAATCTTACCCGAAGCATCTTTGACATTTGCATTCTGAAGATCCAAAAAGGTTACTGATTTGATTGAACATCTTTAACCCTCAAGTGGAAACCCACAGTACCAATTTCTTGACTAGAATATAACTTTCTGATGGCTGGAAGGTCATAGCAATGGTAGCTGTTGATATTCTAGCAGGTGAGCTTTGCCTATCCAAACTAAAGTCCTTTGTTTTCAATCATATACAGTATGTTTGGTTGTTTAGGCCCACTACCGCTTGGCTGAGGAAATGCAAAAATGTAAATGTGGTAAATTGCTTTTCTTTTTTAATATGAAAAAGGTAACGCATTCCCAACATGTATTTGAGTTGAATGTGTGTCATTTACAAGAGCAGTACGAAAATGATCTATATCCTTCATGAAATGGTACAGCACTCAGACAAGACTGCATTCCAGCTTAAATTATAAAATTAGAAACTTTTTAGTAACACCTACTGCTGTAACAAGTGATGTACTAACAGAAAACGTAATCATTGCATAGTTGTTATACTAAACATCTCAGTATTTGTGCGAAAAAAAAAAAGTTAAAAAAAAGTGACAACTATTGTAACAACTATACAATATCTAAGGTTGGGCATAGATAGTTTTTTTTTTTCATCCTTTGAAGGAAACGTCTTCAAAGAACTTGAGCTGCCTCACCATCACAGCATAGGCCTGGTATTTCTCCTCTCCCATTTGTTTGCGAAGGCAAGCCTGTGAGACAAAAGGTTCAAATTGTGTTTTTACACAATTTTGCATTGGGATTGATCGATTGATATTGGGTGAGAAAAATCCACAGTTCCATGTACAAAAAAGCAGGTATTTAGAAATACTTGATACACATGAAACAGAAAAACCAATTCAAAGCCAATCTTACTCACTCACTCACCCTTTTTGCCCCCCAATGGAGCATTAGGCTGCAATCTTCAACATTTTAAACGTTTTATTATTCAACTCAAAGGCAAATGTCAAGATGTCGAGATTTTATTAAAAAAACATAAACGTAAGTGTGCCAGGTCAATGCACCGCTGTCCATAAGCCTGTGTAAACGGTTTTACCGGCAGACGTGTCACGCATGGCGTAGTAGTGTTGGCTGTTTTCGCTGCATTCTGAGCCCTACCGTGAGTTTGTTGTCGTCCTCTTCCTCCATGAGGTCCAGGACTTTGTCCAGCAGCTTCACCCCCAGGCCCTTCACCACGTCTGTCCTCAGAGCCTCCATGGCCCGCCGGATCTTGGCTGGCCCCGATGTGGAGCCTACCACACGAAGAAGGGTACACTTCACTTTAAAAGTAAGCGGTCTTCAAACGAATTCAAACGCTGGGGCGTTTGAATTCCAGCTTGCCTGCTCGTGAAAGACATGCATCTATTAAAAGCTCATTTGTAATGGAAAACATGGCTCCTAATAATAATATCACAGATGACATAACCTTTTCTATGAGTCATTTAAAAGGCCATTCTCTCTATTTCCTTGCACCTATAGATACTGTAGCTTCCTCTCTCCAAGTTAGTTGGCATTTCCCATTGACACTGTAGCCATGAAGTCTGATACTGAAGCCATGCCAATCTCCTGACTTCATTCTTGTGTAGATTACTTGAGTTGTCTAGCTTCCTTGCAGACATGTCCACTCCCCCCGCCCCACATGGTGTATTGCAAATGAACTCCCCTCCCACAATGCCAGTCCAGAACTCTCCACGATGGTCACTCCCCTCACGTTTGTTTTGTTACCATCAGACCTAAAATCCTCTGGTGTGCCCACAATGTAAAGGAGTCATGTACTCCCAGTGTCTCTATGAAGATGCTTGGTGAATGCTACCAGTGTGCCTTCCCGTGATCACGTTCCCATCCACTCACCCGTGGAAAAATCATCCGGTGGGAAGTCAGTTTGCTCCTGAGCCTTCCCGTGAAGCACCAGCGTGTCCCGGTACCTCCTGTTGAGCTTGAACTCCGGCAAGGCAGCGCTTGCGCACATGATGCCGTTGACGCCGTCCCGGCCCTCCATTCCCAATGTCTGGGTCATCATCTGGACCAGATCCAGCATGTCGGTGGATTCACTCTTCCTGCACAGAAGGAATGACGGAGGGGCAAATGATCAGAAATGTACCATCAGGGAATCAGGACATGTTGCCCGAGATAACAATGGTGAGATATGCGACACTCACCCTTCTCTGCCGTCCCCCTCCGAGCGCTCCGTGGAGCTGGTGGACGAGCTGCAGTCCTCCTCGTCCGACCGCCGTCCGTGTAGTCGCTCGTTCTGTCGCAAAAACACACATCCGTTATCCGTGAAGGATGCAAGAAAGCCGAGAATCTGCCCGCCCTCCACGCTTGAGCTTTGATGTGTTTCGGCCTTTGTGTCAGGTGTCGCGGCCAAAGTCCCGGTTAACACGTCACCAGATGCTCTGCAGATAGATCTGTAGTACCTGGCTGAGCGCTTCGGTAGACTCAGAAACCGATCTGCAAGCACGGACCTCCGGGCGCTTTCTCTGACAGGAAGTCACGTCATAAGAGGCCCGTCGCACAGCATCAACTGCGGCGGGAGACAGAAACTAGAGTGAGCGAAGACATTCAGACTCTGGATCATTTCTGACATCCGTTTCGTTGCTCTATCATCCCAAGCAAAGGAATAGTATGATGAAACTAGCCGTTGGAAACTAGTAACTGGCTAAATGAATAATATTGTCTTGCTTTGGAGGTTCAATCTCATTTCTCACGGTTGTATTCAACACTTTCCTGCTCTCCACCTCGGGCAGACACTCTCTACTGGACTAACTGATGTAGTGGAGCTCTTTATGGACAAAAGGAGACAGCACAGATGTCTTCACCTGGCTGGATGGCCTCTTCTTGGGACTTCCTCAGTCTCCGCCTCTCTCTAGCAGACAGAGGACGCTCCTAAAATAAATAGCACACAAAATATAAAACACACACACACAGTAATAATATCCAACATCCAGTGATTCCTACCTGTGGAAGTGGTGGCAGTCCATCAGAGAAGGGCCGATTGGATGAGGCGGAGGTGTCCGTGGTGGTTCTCCTCTTCTCCGTGCCGACCCTGCTCCGCTTCCTGCGCTCCCCAGCCAGGGCTTCGGCCGGAGGGGGAGGCAGTGGCCTGGCAGACGGCCCTCTGGACTAATGGGTACCGGGGGTAACGAAGAGAATATATCCACTATACAGTATGTACATCCTGGATGTAAGCACCTAAGAAGTATATTGCCAAAACGTATTGGAAGCTATTGAAGTTGAAGATGAAATGACATGCCTCTCGGGCCCGCGGTGCAACAGGTAGTATTGTATTGAAAAAAGTATTGAAAATAAATAAACACTGTAAACAATATACAATATACAATATGACAGTAAGACAATCTAAACAATCTAAACAGTAAAGGACAATAAAGGACAATATAAACGGAATTTGACCTATAGCTTTTAATAAAATACCATCCAATCTAAGCATGCATATTATGCATTCACCGATGACTTGTGTGACGTTTGAAAAGCATTGCATTCAGAATGCAAAGAATTTGAACTCGGATAATAACATGGGACATCTTTTCAGCAATTTCCAGAGTGTCTCGGGGCAGCCGTGTTGTGACAGTCATGGTACCTTGTGTATCTTATCTGCTAGCGTGTCCCCAGCGGCCCTCTGTCTGTGCTGCTGGGACACGGACGGCTCCATGGAGGACTTGGGGGCGGTGAGGCCCAGAGACGCCAGGCCTAACATCCAACAACGGCTCTTGTCTTCCTGCGGTTCCTAAAGACACACGAGTGCATTGATGTCGGTTTCCCTTCCTTTGGTCAACACTATATGTAACTGGACAAACACCCAATCAAATCTTTCAAAAATATAAAGAACATTGTATTGAAAAACTAAAAGAACGCCCCCGAGTCCAAAACTCAGAATTCTCACCAGAGCTGCGACGACAGAAAATGGCTCCAGTAGTTTTTGAGTGGATTCTAGGATCTCCTATAGGAGCAGAAGTACGTTTCATGGAGCCCAATGGAGGCCGCTCATGCATACACTCGGTTCAAACAAGCTACTAGAGCTATCTAGCACTCACTTGTCCGTCAGAGGGAGTCCCTCCGGGTGCCGCTCCCACGAGGAGGACCACGGCGTCACACCCGGCGTCCGGCTTCACCTCCGGTGCTTCCTTGCTTCCGTTCTCTTCCAAGCGCGACGCCTCTGCGGAGCTCTGCTCGGGCACACGGACGGCGACGGCGCTCAGAGACGCGGTGAGATCCAGCGGGGGGTTCTCCCTCGCCGCCTCTTTCAGCAGCTCCGTGGTGTCGTCTTTGTTGTCTGCACCCGGCGGCGGCGGCGGCGGCGGCGCCTTCACGACTAGCTTATCCGTCTGAGCTTTCACAGCTTGCGAGTGGCCCGGTGACCTCTTCCCCCGTCTCTCTTCCCCTCCTCCTGCATCTCCTCCTCCTGCACTGCAACCATCCTCCGACCCGTTGTGAGGGGACAGGTGCAGGGGGTGCAGAGGCCCCCGGGACGGAGCAGGTGTCTTCTTGTGCTTGCGGTCCCTGCGGGCCGAGGGGCCCCGCTGGGATGGGCCCTCCAATGGCTCCTCCCCACCTACCCCCACCACCACCGCCACCGCCGGCGCCTGCTGCTGTGGCTGGATATCAATATCGATGCCGCTGATGGTCGCCATGGTGACCGGTGTGTTGGCTTTCAGGGCGTCGGGTGGAGGGGACTTGGGTGTGGGAGCAGACACGTGGTTCTGACCTGGGTGCTGTGGTGCGCTGTCTCTCTGGGGATAGCAGGGAGGGGGGCATTCATGTTCATTGAAAAGAAAAGAAAAACTACTGACTTCGCAAAGGCTTTTTTCGATCATGCTAATAGATTTCAAGTAATATCTGTGTCATATAATAAGAGTTAATTCTATTCATTATCAATTATAACCCCTGTTTACTCCTCTCCACTGGGAGGTTATTTGCAGCGTTTCCCAAATTTGAAATTATGCTTGGGGCACTGCAGATGCTTTTTGTTTTATTTAAAAGCATATAGAATTGG
>OMOU01047877.1:0-13257 GCA_900312585.1 Malacocephalus occidentalis
GCTGTGGTGGTGGTGAGGAGGTGTGAGACCAGCATGGGAAGTGCAAGAGCAGGGGGGAGGTCGGGGGGCGGTGAAGTAGCGATTTTGCTTCTTGGGGGTTAAACCTTGCAGCATAAGTGGACTGAAACTTTCCCTTTCATCGTAGCTTGGCGGGTCATCTGAAGCATAGAACCCCCGCAGGTCATCTGCTCTCTGGGCGCATTCATTTGATAAGGATCTGTGGAAAAGCTTTTGTTCATGTGCATATTGCGGTGCTCGTGTTGTGGATACAACAGAGGGCTGTTTTGCATTGTTCGAGGTCATCATCCTTGCTTGATCTTGAGCTAATGCTGTTGTGGAATATTGTGGTTGACTGTTCAGATCCACAACAGCTGACTGTCCGGACCCACTGGCAGCAGTCGAGGAAGATCCAGAAATTTGGCTTGCATTTGTACCTGGACCCCGGGACGGTGTTGATGTTGTAGCTGGGTGTGTGGATGATATTGACGAAGGGGCCAAAGCCGTGTATCTTTGTGTGTAATTGGAGCTTTGCAGTGAGGCCTCGGGATGTTGAGCTCTGTCAGTGGACTGTTCATTTTCAGATGATGCTGATGCGTTTGACTGACTCAAAACAGTCGTTGTTGTTTTGTTCTGTGGAGGTCTGCAGCTGGAGACAGCAGACACAGCTAGTTTTCGTGTATAGTTGGAAGCGGATGTGCTCTCATTGGAGAGTTTTCTGTAGATAGTTGGTGAGGAGACGACTATCGTTTGAGGTCTCTCCTCCCTCTCTAGCGGTTTTGCATCCAATGTTTTCTCAGCTGAAGTTTGAGATTCATTTGGCAGTGGGCTTACATCAGGCGGTTTGAATTTGTAGCTGGGCTTTGGTGGCACAGCTGGTTTTGATTGATTGTTTGATATAGACTTGACCTCTATGGATTGAGGCTTTTTGTTCATCATTACGTTTGTTGTCTCTGGTTTCTGTGTTTCTTTTGACATCGATTTCACCTCAATTTGCTGAGGTTTAAATCTTCTCAGCGCAGGGGACCGTGGGGGAAAAGTTGGATCCTGTCTTTTCAAAGCATCAAAATCCTTTTGTTCTTTCTGTTTGATTGGTGGTGTTACTGTTTGCCTCCCTGTATTTCTCAAAGGTGTTCCAATATTTTGCGGCGCAGAGTCTCTCATTGGAGGCTTAATGCCCACGCTCTCTTCCTCTCCCTGCTTCGGTGGCGTTTGTGGCCTGGGTATGGACTTGGCAGAGGAGGACAAGATCCTCTCGCTCCGTGACTCTGACTCGCCGCCTTCCGAAGTTGAGCAGGTTGGCAGAGGAATTTCCAGTCGGTTCACATGCTTATGAGGCATCCCCTTACATCCGACTGTGTTTTGTTCTCCCTCAGTCAATACTGCTCCAATCTCAGCTTGGTAGCCCTTCTCCTTGAGTAACGTGGACACTGCGTGGCCGCTGCTCTCAGTGTTTGTGGTCATGGTCGCCGTGGGTCTCTCATCCTGGACAGTCTTGGCCTTGCTGAACCCATCCCTTATCACCACGACAGCGGTGGAAACCTCTCGTTCCTTACTGGGTAGTTTAGGGAGGCTTCCCAGCATGGGAGGCTTCTTGTCTCGTCTGGCCACCTCAGGTTTAGCCTCAAACAATGTTGCAGAATTTCTGGCTTCAATGCTGTCTTCTTTTGCCTCTCTTTTAGCATCAGACTCACATGGCTTTGATGTTGTTGTCTGATCGGTCACGTGACTCTCTGGGCCGTCATATAAATAACTCTCTGGCTTGGCGGCCTCCGCAACAGACAGCCGGGCAGGGGCCTGCCGTTGGTCTCCGTGTTTGCCTTGTTCTGTTCTGCTGGGTGTTATTTTGCCCTTGTCGTCCTTCCAACACACTGCCTTACACTCTATCTGCATTGGCTGTGAGTGAAATAGAGGCCTTCCCTTTTGTTCCAGTGGTGTGGTTGTTGATGTTGGGAGCTCTGCATTTCTCCCCTCCAGCTTCAGCTCCTTTAACCTGTCCTCTCTCTGCGCCGCTCCTTGTGTTATCCTGTCCTCTTGCCTTGAATGACATCTTTTACTCTCCACCGTTCTATCCTCAGTGTTGCCCTCCCTCCTGTCCTGATGTATCTCCTCATGTTCTACACGTTCTTCCATTTTAGGTGAAGGTGTTGCAGCACTTGTTGCCTTGAACGACAGGTTATATGTGTTCTTTACCAGCCTTCTCACATCTCTGACTTTGTGGATTGGTACTTTGACTCTATTGTTCCCATTTCCATCTTCCTCCTGTGTCTTCACATCTAGTTTATCCTCATTCTCTCTGAAAGACGGTTTTGGTGGTGGTTCAGGTGATGGATGGTGCAAATCTGGAGTATTTTCCACCTCTGGTGTAAGGGAGACATTAAGGGAAGACTTCTTTTTGTCATTGGCAAGACCAGCTTTGAGAGTTATCTCTGGTGTCTTTGACATATAGGTGCTCTTGTCAGAAGTTTCAGGTTGTTTATGCTCTTCTGTGCCAAGGATTCTGCGTTCCTGTTCCGGCCTGGCTTCCATGTTGCTGTTGGGTCCAGCAGCAACATTAACTCCTGTATTCCCAACAGTGGTATTTGCTGACATGTCTTCTCTTTCACAACCACCTGCTTGTCTTCTAAATGGAAACATGAGTTCTGACCTCATTCCAGACGTCTCGATGGCAGTTTCCTCATTGTCAAGTGGTGCAGTGTAGCTGTTTTGGCTGACAGTTGGACTTGGCCTTTTACTGGATTTCATTTCAAAGTGTTGCTGGACATCAACATCTTCAGATAAAAAACTGCATTGTGACTTGAGGCTAGAACTCAGTGTATCATTTTGGTTTGGCTTTTCCAGCGTTTCCTCCTCTTGAAGAGGTGATGATCCCTCTCCCTCTGGCTCTTCTCTATCAACACTTTGCATCTTCTTCGACAGCACACTCTTGATAAGGCAACTGGCCATTTTGGTTTTAGGATGTGTCTCATCAAGTGAAGATGACTTCTGCAGTTTAGATGTTTTCTTGTATTCTGGTATCTCAGTGCTGGGTTCACAGTGGTAGGACTCATGCATGGTCACTGGTGTGCTGTGCTGTCTCCGCAAACTCTCGTTGAGGGACCCCTGGAAAGAGGGGCTGTCTGCCATCACTGAAACCACAGGGCTGCCATTCTCACTGCTCTCATCTTGCCTTGATTCAAGTGTGTTCCTTCTCTTTAGCTGGATCTGTCTTTTGGGAACTCCTCTCCTACCCTTCCGAGGCTCCTCTCTTTCCACAGCAACGTCCACACACTCAAAGCTGCCCATTTCATAGCGCTTTGCTGGGTCTAGGCCATCTGAGTAATATGCAGTAGGTTGGAATGGAAAGTCTTCATTGTCCAGTCTTTGTCCGGACCCCTTGAAGTCAGCATATGCTAGCCGAGATGCACTAGCCCCGGCTGGGCTTTCCTGGGTAGATGGTTGGGAGATATTGGTGGATGATCGATGGCTAGAGTTGTACATATCCAGATAGTCGATCTCGGGGCTTGACAGGCTGCTGAAAGCAACATCAGAAAACCATTTCACCTCATTGTCTGCCTCGTCCATCTCACTCCCCATGCTGGAGCTAGAACTCTGTCGCGGCCTGTCTTTAGAAACACGTCCAGGAGCAACGCTAATATTCTGGGGCACAGACGGTTGTAGCCTCCGTGTGGGACCTCCTCTTCTCTGTTGTTGCTGTGGCTGTCTTGTGGTAAGCAACCTCTCTGAATAGGAGTGGGCTGTTAGCATTCCCTGACTGGTCTGTTTGCCTGTAGAAGCTGTACTGTGACTCTCAGGCCCTTTTCTATTCCTGGCACTGAATGACAGCTCAACCTGTTCCCCTCTGTAACTGGCATGTCCCTGCCTCCCCTCCCTCTTTTCCTGCACTCGCTCCTCCCTCTTCCTCTCACCCTCCATCTCCCTCCTCGTATACTTTGATGGTTCACTTCCGGTATCTCTCTGCCTTTTGCTCTCCGCCTCCAAAGGAATTTCCCTCTCCGTCTCCATCTGCCTTTCCTGCCACAGCCAATCATCTTGGCTACTGCTGTTTCTATGCGTGATACCGGGGCTTCCCCTTTTTGTCAACTGATTCTTGAAGTTGTCAGTCAATGTTGATGTTGCAATTTGTGGAGGGCTCCGGGCCCTGTTCTGCCAAAGTCTGTATGGTTTCTCTGGGGCTATAATGTGAACAGGGGTGAACCGTGTAATTGGGGGTGAGGGAGTTCTCCTTTTGCTGATGCGATGGGCCATGTGTTCTGCAGGCTCCTCTCTGCTTACAATTATAACTTTGGTTGATGGCTGTTTTCTGTGGTACGCAGGCTTACAAGATGTTTCAGAGGTGTTATTTAGTTTCTTATCAGATCTCGGGGAGGGAATTGGAAATGTCGGCTTTGTTTTTTTCCATCTCTGGACAGGTGAGATAGCTGCAGCCTGGCGGGCAGGTAAGATGTCTGGCTGTCCGTCAATAGCAGAGGGTGGTAGACTATCAAAGCTGCTCTGTATTTCAATAGGGGGATTCAGATTCCGGTCTTCCTTCTGAATGAAATGATTGCTGTGTCTCTTCTCCTTTGTGGAAGAATGTAAACTTTTAGGGCATGTGTCCTTCAGTGTGATTTCGTTCTGTTCACTTAATTGTTCAGATGTACTGCTAAGTGTTCTTTTTCCAAGTGGCTTGACAACACCTTTTGACTCAGGTGATGCGGATTTAGTATCTACTGCTGGATGGCTGTGGTTTGGTGGATCCAAAGGGGGAGACTCTTTCACTTTGGGTGTGTCTTTAGGACTACACCTAGGTACAGATGATGGGGATACAGGTGACAGTTGTACACCTCTATATTCAGGTGACACCTGAGGGCTGTGGTGCCTTGAACTAGGTGAGTGGGAAATGTGTCTTGGCTGAGGTGAGGGAGTCAATAGCTCTGCGTCAGGTGAGGGAGAGCAAAGACTTGGCTTATGTGAGGATACAAGATGTCTTGGTGAAGGAGTATGCTGTCTCAGGTCAGGTGAGAGATTCTGATACGTTAGATCAGGTAAGGATTTGTTAAGTCGTGGCTCAGGTGAAATACTTGGATGTGTTGGATCAGGTGATGTAATATCATGTGTCGATGCAGGGGATAGAGTGTGATATCTCTGTTCAGGTGAGCGATTGTGGCTTGACACAGGTGAGGAAGTGTAATGTATTTCTCTGGGTGATGGAGTGTGTCGTATTTCCTCAGGCGAGAGAATATAATGTTTTGGTTCAGACATAGGAGAATATTGTCTGTCCAGAGGTGATGGAACAATTATTCCTGCTTCAGGTGAGGGAGTGTAATGTATTTCCCCAGGTGATGGAGTAAGATCCCTTGGTTCAGGTAAAGCAGCAAGATCCCCTGGTTCAGGTGAGGGAGTGTCTTCTGGCTTCTCAGGTAATGGAGAGAGATTCCTTGTTTCAGGTGAGGGAGTGTCTTCTGGCTTCTCAGGTAATGGAGGGAGATTCTTTGTTTCAGGTAAGGGATAATGATGTATTGTGTCAGGTGAGTCTGCAAGATCCCTTGTTTCAGGTGAGGAAGTAATATGACTTTTCACAGGTGATGGAGTAAGGTCCCTGGGTTCAGGTGAGGGGGTTAGTTGCCTTTTCTCAGGTGATGGAAGGAGGTTCCTTGGTTCAGGAGAGGGCGTCAGTTGTCTTTTATTAGGTGATGGCAGAATGTTACTTGGTTCGGGTGAGTAATTATAAGTTGGAACATTTGGTGATGAAGCAAAACTCCTTGATTCAGGTGATGGGGAATGATGCGTCTCAACATGTATTGATTTAGGTGAGGGAGTGCAATGTCTTTTCCCAGGTGATGGAGCAAGATCTCTTGGTTCAGGTGAGGGGGTGTCTTCTGGTTTCTCAGGTAAAGGAGAGAGATTCCTTGTTTCAGCTATGGTATAATGATGTATTGTGTCAGGTGAGGGTACAAGATTGTAAGGTATTGTCTCAGGTGAAGGACGTTGATAATTTCGCTCAGGTGAAGGTGTATAATGCCGTGGCTCAGGGGACAAAGGTCTGTACCTTGGTTGAGGTGACTCAGTTGTTCCTGTGTTATCAGGCCTGAGGTCACTATATTTATAATATTGCTCAGATGAAACTATTGTAATTGTAGACTCTTCTTGGCCGGTCCTTGGTTCAATCTGTTTGACTGGGGCCTGGCACTTGGGTTCAGGTGACTGAGGTTTGCTCCAAATGGACTCCGAAGTTGAAAGGTGAGCTATTTCTGGGAACGTGGCTGTGGCCCTGTCTTCAGGTTGGATGACTGAGTAACAGAGCCCTGTAATGTGAGGGGAGGATGTGGTGGCTCTGGAGCACTCACTGTGGTGATCTTCAGAAATAAATGCTAAATTCTCTTTGGGGGACTTCTCTCTCCTTATCACTTCTGGTGAAGATGCTGTTACTCTAATTTCTGGAGAGGCAGCAATATAGTCAGACTCTTTAGGACAAGATACACTACTTAATGCAGGCGATGAAGATGAATATGGTACAGGTGAGAGAGCCTGGAATAGGGAATCAGAGGTGGGAGAAGCTTGTGGTACTCCAAGCAACAGTGCAGGTGAGGGGGTATACCTGACTGCAGGTGAGACACTGCTACTTCTACACTCAGTAGTACAAGCTATAGAACTGCCTGGTGAGGGCGGTGTGTATCTAGGAAGAGGTGTGGACACAGCACGGTTGATTTCAGCAGACAGTCTGCTGCCTTGGTTCTCAGGTGTGTCTCCTCCAGCCAATGAAGTGCCGGAAATAAGCTCTGGTGTGCAGGAAGAGCTCTCTATGTCAGGTGTTGAGCCTCTGCTGAAGAGGTCATGTACGGAGACTCTACCTCTAAGGTCTGAGAATGGTGAGCAGTCCTGAATATCGGGGGAGTAGAAATAATCTCTCAATTCAGTTGATCTTTCTCCTGACTGTCGATCAATGTCCACGCTGCTACGTGAAGGTGAATTAGATGGAAAGATGACCCTGGGTTCAAATGTGGGTGGTGTCAATCCCCGTAGATGATCAGATGATTGTGGTCGCTGCTCCGATGATAAAATACCGTTGCGAGATCCAATTGATGAGAGACTACCTTTGCGAGATCCACTAGATTCAAGCAAAGGTGGCGTGAGTTGTGATTCAATAGAAGATAGGCTGGCTGCTAGGTTACTAGGCTGAGGGTAGAGACTCGGAGATGAAGACCGTTGTGAGGATAAAGATAATGATGGAGATGAGGATATATAGGATATATCTTCAGCACTATTCAGCGTCCGTGGACTGTTACATTGAGGGGATGGCGTCCTAGAAGTGGAAACAGTGTTTAGGACCTCAAGTGATGCACTCGCTGTACTTAAAAGAGGTAGCGGCGGTGTGGCCACTGATTCTAATTTAGGGATCTCTTCAGAAAGCCGTAAATGCTCAGAGGTCTGTGTGGGGCCTCCTCGATCTTCCCCTCCAGAAAGCTCTGTCTGCAACGTTGGGCTTTGGAGTGTCTCTTTGGGCTCCTCAAAGCCCTCCTCCCCTTCACTGGAGCCGTGAGCCGTGTGGTATGAGCCCGAGGAGTCGTCCACCAAGGGGGAGGCGGCTGCTCCGCGGTCTACCTCCCTGGGAGGGGGAACGAAAGCCACTGATGCGGGACTGCTCGAGAGGGAGGGTGACTCACCGTCGTCCCCGAAGATGTCACACAGACAAGTAGTCTCTGAGATGGCACTACGGGGGCTAGGTATATTGGTGATGTCAAAGATCTCAACGTGGTTCGGGGTGCCTTCTCGGTGGCGGAGGGAGATGGTGCGGGGTGCGCTGCGCAGGAAGGAGTAGCTGTCCCCCTTTAGAGTCCAGCTGTCCATCGCTAGACCACAGGCACCAGGTCTTCACAGTGGCCAGTCCAGTCTTCTTTTCTGGTGTTCTCTAAACTGTCTACCTGGACTGGTCAAATAGTGATATAGTAGATTGTTCAATGAATTTTCTCAGATAGGCAAGCATATATAATGATTCATATTTTTTATTCCATTTGTAAAAAAAGAAACGAATGTAATATCATTGTTTGGATGTTACATTTACTTTTTTGTTTGCCAGAAATGCAATCTCATTCATCTGGAATTAATTGACTTCAATAAGCAAACCAATAAATTATATGTATGAAACAAGCACAAAGAAATGCCATGTTTGCGATGCGTACATTAAATGACGATATTATATTAAAATAAATTGTGCCGTTTACATACCATCAACCACTGCTCCACAAAGGAGAGCATGACTCTGGTCTGAGTCTGAATGAAAAAGAAAGAGAGGACCTTTGCTCGCTTACCTTAAGCCCAAAATGGGGGTAGACCTGGCAGGTTGAATTTCAGTGTTGCGAACGCCACCCTTCATCCAATCAACTGTCTCCTAAATCCACAGCATATTTTGACACAGCGGCAACCCAGTCCTAAATTCTAACGAGGGACCTGCACCTGTAGAACTGTGGGGAGAAGTCCCAGGCCCTAGCTGCTGTGGGACACGATCTTCACACATTCAAATCCATATTCACCATGACTTTAAGAGAGGAATCTCACTCATACTCTTTCCTCTGACTTTTTCCCCTCTCTCTGCCTCTCCATTCTGCCCCTCCCATCTAAGCAAGCCCCAGGGAAGGGCTTACTGTTTCTAACCTGGTTCTCCTCTCTAGGTTGAGAATAGTTTTTGGCATAGGTTACCCTGTCTGAGCTCGGCTGGGAGAGGGTTATAGTTAGCAGCAGGTGCTGATCCAGCCAGGGTGGATGCATGCCCCCTGGAATCTGACACTAAGACTCAGTTCAGTGGCAGGACTCTGGCTATATATAGAGCCACACTATCAGGGCCAGATAGTCAGAGGTTTAGCCTGCTGCCGGGGACCACATACAGTATGTGAAGGAAGAAAGGGGTAGAGATATGGCAAAGCACAGCCACTCACACTTCAAACGTCTGCTTCATTGCTATGGGGGTACATTCGGGGTGTGTGTGTGTGTGTGTGTGTGCAGGTATGTGTGTGTGTGTGTGTGTGTGCGTGCATGTGTTAGAGTGTGAGAAAACCTGTTTCTCAGGATCATTGCATACAGGATCTTACAGTCTATGGTCATAACAATGGTTTGTATATCCGCAATCCTAAGCCTTCCAGTTTCCCTTTTTGAATGATAAATACAGACTACTGCCACCTGCTGATATGGAAAGTGAATTCCTCCAGAGCAGACGTACTAGTTGGTCGCGGTCTGTAGTCTGCGGTGTGTTCAACTGCAACTTTTTGGCCCAGACACAGTCGGCTTCTGTCGCCCGTTAGTTATGTGATGTCCGTTTCCTGAAATACAAATTCCTGAAATACATACACATCTACTGCCTTTGTTTTAAATATGTCTGGTAGAATGAATGAACTCCAACATTTGTTTTTCAGTGTCGAATGCAATGAAATTGCATGTAAATAGAATGCAATAAAACGAGCAATAAAGTAAGCCAGTGTAAAACAGCTGACAGTAAATTGTCCTACAATATTAATACACAGGATATCAGCAGCCAAAAATAGAATTTAGTCAGTGTACTGTGGGTGTGAGTTATTATTAAGGCTGAATTATTTTATGCATGTGAGGATGGTGCTCTTACGCACAAGGGTGTGTGCGTGTGCACGTGTGTGCGTGTGTGTGTGTGTGTGTGTGCGTGCGTGCGTGCCTGCGCGCGCGCGGGTGTGTGTGTGTGTTTATGTGCATGCACACATGTGGCTCACAGCGCGTTAGAGGATTCAGGGAGAAGGAATGATAAGCACCTCTGTAATGGAGGGTGGTTGTGTCTGGATTACTGATGGATGAGTTACACAAGGCCTCCCCATTCTGTCAGCAACGCACCACACACACACCGTCTTTCCATCCCAGTAAGCTTGGACTCCAGACTGGTGTGATCAGTCTCCCAGTGTTATCGAGATGTCTCGTGGCTCCCCCAATATTTGGGGCGTGGCGTTAACATCGGGAACACGAGGTCTCGTCATGACGTGGTAATCAAAGCTGGTTTAATGACGGAAAGTACAAATGTAACGCGCGCTTTGTGGGCCGTAGGCTCTGTGTCCTTCTTGTAGGTCAACCTTTATATCGGCCAAATGTCATTTGGACATTTCGCATATCACTATTGTACAAACATCATGATACATCTAGATCTGTATTTATAATACTGGTTTGCTTTTGGAAGGAATTACGGCATGCATTGAAACACAAAAGTTCTCCCGCCTTTGCATGCTGACCATTGACTCGGCATAATGGTCTATTGTTGTAATGATGCTAAACTTCTCTGAAACACCACCCATCTGTCCACTCCAGGACCAGGGTACTGTATGTTGGCTGGACTCAGTACATGTTGGTACATGTTGGCCGGCCTGCAGACAGGGTATAGAGAAGCATTACAACTAGATGTATTCAACTTTACTTTTCAAACAATATTTTCCTATTAAGTCGAGTAGGATCTAGACGTAGGACACGTTATTTTCTAGCGTGTACACGTTACACGTTGTCAAATATCAAAATATACAGGTCAACAGATCAACAACTCTTACTGTGAAAACCCAGTGAGGGCAGATTGCGACACAGGAAGTCCCGCCCCCCCACCGTGAGCGACTGGTGCTAAAGTGTTGTCATAATAACAAGCAAGCGGCTAACGCTAACGCTTGCTAACAGGCTATCATCATCATAGGTACGTGGTTTGTTTAAATGTCTTTGTTCCGGGATCGCGCTAAATATCCATGTACAATTCAGCTGTGGGTGTAACGTTAAACACCAAACATGACATCCAAAATGGTTGTCATTGTAGCCAAGAATGATTCGGGGCCTCGGCGTCACACATAGCAGCCGGCTAGCGTTAGCTACATAGCCGAGCTGGGTGATGTCAACCAGGCTCAGTAAAACGCTGTTTGTTTATGTTAGCCGCACGGCGAATTATTATTATCTCAATTTCTTCCGCTTTTTTCTAATGTGGCAATTTAAAACTCACCGACCCACCGGTTAACACGGTTGTATTGAACACACACGTATCGTTAAATGTAGTTTGTCCTGCCGAAAACAAGCGACTACTGCACTACTGCTAGCTGGTTTGACATCTTCCTGGTCTACGCTGGTACAGCTAAACGCGACGCGCATCCCTACTTAGCTGTCACAGGTCGTATATGTGCGCTCATTTACTCAAACTGTACGGACTCTATTGATTGTATTGTCGTTTAAACGTATTGCATTGTCCCCTCAGCCGTTTTACTTTTATAATGACCTTTATATATGTAGCGTTGTTGTTAAGTGTGGGGCATTTAACAACAAGGTATACAGGCCTCAGGCTAATCCCAATATGTCATTACCCACTGCTAAAAAACTGACGTTCACAACTGATGATGTTCCAAAGATAATTAACCATCTTAAAAGGGTATGGATGGATGCCACAGCTCCCCCAAAATTGCACAATGTCATCCTAATAGCAACCCTCACAACAACTCTTCTTGAGCTCTGCCTGCGCTGTTGTTCTTGTCTTCGCAGACCCAGCCGGGCAGCAGGAGCAGCGGGTTGGGGCTGTGTGCGTGTCCCCGTCTGACAGCATGGAGCAGTGTGCCTGTGTGGAGCGGGAGCTGGAGAAGGTCCTCCATCGCTTCGTCATGTACGGCCACCAGTCGGAGGAGAGGCTGGACGAACTGCTGCGGAGCGTCTGCGAGATACGTGGGCAGCTGGTCGCGTTTGGTGAGCAGTGGAGGCCCGTGTCTGGCAGTCTGTTGGTTTAAAGGACTCCTGGAAGCTCCTAGACGTGTGCTGGATAGATCAGCCTACCAGTCTACCCGGTGGACTGTAGCAACTGGTAGGCTGATCTATCCACCATGCTTCTAGGTGCACACTCCCAATTGATGTGAAAAACCGGAGATGACCCCGTTTTTTTTTGCCACTTGAAATGGCTAATCGCGCTCACACCTGGTGGTATAATAGAAGTTTAAAGACTGTTGTGTCATTTTAATTTGTTGTTGTAAAAACCCTTCCTTTTGTCTGTTCATGTCTTTTTAGGGGTACAAGACGCAGACTCTCAAACAATGGCACAGTGTTGTAAGAATATCAAAGAAACAGTCCAAATGCTTGCCTCCCGGCATAAGGACATCCACGGCAGCGTCTCCAAAGTAGGGAAGGCGATTGACAGGGTAAGGACCGCAACTCCTCTCCTCTTTCTGATGTTTCCCCACTGTGGTGTGTGCGGATTTGTGAATACTTTTTGTGTGACATTGTACATTTTGTGAGTCCTGACTTGTTTTTTTTTCCTTCAGAATTTCGACGCGGAGGTAAGCGCTGTGGTGGCAGAGACCGTGTGGGACTCTCCAGAGCGACAGAAGTACCTGAGCGAGACCATCGTAGAGCACTTATACAGGCAGGGCATGCTCAACGTAGCAGAGGACCTCTGCCAGGTACGCAAGATGATCTCAGCATCACCTCACCTTTTTGAGAGAATCAGTTGGGATATCTTGTTAGTTGTTTAACACTGTTGTTGTTGTTGTTGTTGTTGTTGTGTGTGTGTGTGTCCTGCACTGTAGGAGTCTGGAGTTGTCATAGATATGAGTATGAAGCAACCCTTCTTGGAGTTGAACCGCATTCTGGAGGCTCTGAGAATGCAGGACCTCAGACCAGCACTCGAGTATGCTATTTTTTACTGCCTGATCAATTGAATTGATTTTATAGTAATAGTTTGCTGATGATTTGATGGCCAGCAAATGGTTTTCCTCTCCGCCTGCCCGTCCCCCTGTGTGATTTCTCTCCCAGGTGGGCCGTGACGAATCGCCAGCGTCTGCTGGACCTGAACAGCAGCCTGGAGTTCAAGTTGCACCGGCTGTACTTCATCAGCCTGCTCAACGGGGGCATCTGCAATCAGCTGGAGGCGCTGCAGTACGCACGGCACTTCCAGCCCTTCGCCTCCCAGCACCAGCGAGGTAAGGACACAGACACACCCAGGGCGGCACCATAATGCATGGCACCAAAAAAAAAGACTATTATGTTTGTTTGGTTTTTTTTGCCCAATATTGTGACACAACTCTTTTATTGCACATATTAAATGTGACAAAGAAGGAATATAATAATACACGTTGTGTTCTGGATTGGCAACAAATGCACAAATATTTGTATTGATTTTTTTTGTTGTTGTCATTTAAAAAAAATGGATTATTTATTTATTTGTATTTTTTTAATTGCCACTGCGGCCATGAACAATTTATTGTGGAGGCCGATATCGACATCAATATTAATGTACGATTAATTGTGCAGCTTTAGCCC
>OMOU01047880.1:7538-20585 GCA_900312585.1 Malacocephalus occidentalis
AGGGGGGGGGGAGAGAACCTTGTCAAAGCATGTCTACAGGTCAAAAGGTCACCGTGGCGACGTCAGCGAGAGCTCTTACTGGGGTGGCTCGGAGACCTCGGCAGAATTTCTGGGCTCTTGCTGAGCAGCGGCGGTGGTGGTGGCGGGGGTGGGAGAAGGTTGAAGTAGTCGCAGTCCAGGAAGGAGGAGAGCTGCTCCTTCAGGACTTTAACTGCAAACAGAAACCAAGCTTTCAACATCATGGAGCATCAGGCTGGACCGTAGTGCAGGGCTTCTTAAACCTTCTCATCTCGTCGGGACCCAAAGGACCAGCTCGGCGTGTCCCACGGTGGGCCCCAATAACACTCAGGAGACTGATCGCCGGTTCTGCAGAGCTCAAGAGTTTCCTGAGGGTTGTCAGGCCCCCACCCAAAACCCACGCCCTCCAAACCAGACCTCCACCCGCGTCAGGTCCCGGCGCCTCGGGTTAAGAAGCACTGCCTCAGAGCCGGGTCAGGTCGTGTGTACTCACAGGTAGAACCAGCCACGGGCTTGTGCTTTGCATCCAGTAGGTCAAAGTACATCAGCGCAGCATTCTCCATCTGTTTGTCCACACTAAAATACGCAGAGCGCAACTACATTAAGCTGGGAAACATTAATTTCAATACCAACATTTTAATACTTGCGTGTTTGTAAATCTCAGCATTATTAATAGTACTTTCCATTGTTTAGCATATTGTATGTTCTTAGATGTTGGTACTGCACTCAGAGTGGCCTTTCTGCTCCTATCCCAGCTATTATGCAGGCAACCTAGCAATTATGAAACTCGTTCCATTAACCTTGCAATTATCAATGCTTGAAATCTGCTCTATTCTTATCTTTATGTACCACAGTGATATATTGCTGTCTCTTTCAACAAATGTACTCTTTTTAAGTTGCTTTGGATCAATGCGTCTGTCAAATGCCATGAATGTAAAATTATATTACGTTCTCTTTCCTGTATGCCAGGGCCTTGGTGGATATAGAGGTAGAAAATAGATTTTAGACCAAATACAAAATGGCCCCCATCAGAGTTCAGTGTTCAGACCTCAGCCGGGCATCCCGCTGGCCGATCCCCAGCAGGCCGGAGAGCTGGGTGAGGCTATCCAGCTGCGGGGCTGAGACCAGTGGTGCTGGCCCGCGTCCGGTCAGCAGGTCGGCCCGGACGTGCTCCTGCTGCACGCCGGCCAGGAGGTGCTGGAAGCAGAGCACCGTGCGGAGCCTCCTCCTCTCCTCCCACACCTTCTCCATCTGCTGCCTCTTGGCGGTCTTCTTGTGGGCCTGGAGAAGCTGCACCGCCCAGAGAGAGAAGAGGATTTAGACTGGGTGGCCACACTATAGATTGTGGGCCATGTACAGAAAAATATAAGGAGTCACAGGCCAAACAATAGTAAATGTATAGTGTTTCTAGGCCAAGAAACCCCATGTGCCAGAGAAAATGCATTTTCTATCACAATTACTACGCAACACTTCTAACCAGGATAACATTTGACATTACAGTAGTTTACTGTTGCAAGCAGAGAGACTCACGTCCTGGGTCAGGCCATTCAGGGTGCAGTGGACCTCCTGAGCAAACTTCAGGTTGTGGCGCAACTCCTGGTACTGCCCCACTGCATCCTGGGTAAGAAGATGAACACATTACAGAGAGTCTGCTCATCGGAGGAGGAGGAGGAGGGAGAGGATCAGGTCTCACCAGCTGGTCCTTGTTCAGAGTCACACCATTCTTCACCTGCTGCATGTAGTCTTCTAGTTTCAGCTGGCAGACAGACAGACAGACACCTTGAAATAAGCAGCAACCAAACTCCTACTTTCATTCAAAAAACAATAATATAATACTTATATGGAGCCCCACCCACCACTATTGCTGTACAGGCCTACCTTTCTCTTCTCCATGTTACGAATCTTGTGTTTGAGGCAGATGAGTCCGTCCTCTATGTAGGTGTCGTAGCCCTTGTAGGCGGTGGACACCTCCACAGCACACTGGCCCGGAGGGGAGGGGTCCCGGGTCGGGGAAGGAGACCGCTGCACCATGGTGTCCAGGTCCGAGCTGGGAACCCACAGAGCCCAGGGGTTAGAAAGTTCCCAGAGAGCCCAGACGCCCCAGGACCCACCAGGGTGCAGCGGGGTGGTCTGGCCAGGGTGACTCTGCATTTAGACGTGCTGCACTCCGCTCATCAATTGTTACAGTTTAATGAATACTCGGCACCAAGTCCTCCACTTTGTAATTACGTACTGATTACGTAAAGTTAATAAAGTTTTCAATATTAGAGCCTATAATCTAGCGGACATGTTGTAGTGATCTCGGTCAGCAAATGACTAAGCATCCTCCTCGCGAGTCGCGGCTTTCAGACAAGTTGCATTTTTAGTTAATCGATAACTCAAACACTGCACCCACGTGTCTTTTTGTGACATCACTAATACTTCGTTAGAACTTGGACGTGCTTTTCTGCAGCAGGCACGCAATCTAACCTAGGCTAATGTAATGTAGGGGCAGGTGCACCAACCTCTAGTCTCTGCGTCTCTTGACGTCGTAGGTTCCGACCCGATGGCGTTCGCCTTCTGCAGAGGTTCGGCCGCTGCCCGCCAGCACCCCTTTATACCCTCCGAGGCTCCCTCCTCTCCTCGCGACAGGGAAGGACGCGCCGTGACGTCACCGGCGCGATGACAACCCTGGGCACGTGCGGCACACAGCACACCAGGGGGGCGTAACATTTAATATAATTTAATAGCCGGGCTGGATGTCATGGACTGCAGATATCTTTAGTTAAATCCTTCCAGGTTCAGAAAGAATCTTCTAGATCCAGATTTACACAATGACGTCATTCTTCCGAGGACCAGTGACGTCACTTGCTCCAGTCATGTATAACGGTCTTTCTATTTAATAATTATAATTATAATTACCGGACGGACAACCCCCCGTCTTTATTGTCACAGCTAACACCATGCCTGTACACCCGTCAGATCTACAATTGCATTTTTAATGTATTTACATTTTTTTTTTACACATTTTGGACCGTGGAAAGGAGACCCCAACACAAACATGACAAACATTTATTCAAGGCATAAAAATGACATAAAAAAATACAGACTTTGCTTCTAGAAACAGGTCCTGTAACAATATCTCGGACCAAACTGCACCTCTAGCCTACGTTTATCTTGCTACCACAAACACGATTAAACAGCAATACCCTGCAAAGTATCTAACTAATTAATCGCAGTATAAATAACCCCCTATTATTAGTGTAAATACGTGAGAACAAATAGACATTTAATACAATCAGTTTTCATGTTCAATGAAAACACATTCTTGCTGTACTGTCTCAACACAGAGTGAAGGGACATCTTGTGAACCAAAACTTTCACTGAAAATGTCCATGTTGGGAATTGGATAAACATCTGCATTCTCTAAAAATGTTTTTGACAATACACAAAATAAAGTTGCAGTCTACAGTTTAGTTTGCTTATAACAATCACAGAATAATGAATGTCTGGCAATTTACATACAAGGACACTACACCAAGAGGGGTCTGCGTATACAAAGTACAAAGTCATTTCAACAACCTAGCATCACAAATACAAGGAACAATATATTGATGAGTGTGTCTAGCTTATTCAGAAGCCTCTCCGCTCCTCATTTGAGCTAACCTGTGTTCCTTCGTCTCGGTATTCACCGTATAAATATCAATTCAAGCGCTTCTGAAATGCGTTGCCGTTTTAAAAGTTCATGCATTGCCCGTCGTGCTCGATGCTCCATGTTGAGGACATGTCAACTATTTACATTAAAGCCACTGGGAAGTGCTACTTGGGTTCATACATTCAGAGGAGATTCATTAATTGAGGATAAGCAACCAGAAGTGTGAATGCAGTGTAACATGTGACAAAACCTTGAGGCTTGACCTTGAGAGCCATTTGAGTGGCTCCTCCAAACACACCCTGGGGGTGGCGTGGCTGTCATATCATATTTATATTACAACTATCCCCACCTGATGCACACCCAGATTCAAGGAAGGAAATAAATAAATGATGAATATCAATGTACACGTTCACTACGTGGGCCTTTCTGATCGGTTGAAGACAATGCTGTGTGACATCGCTGGAGTAAAGTAGCAGAGCTCCCACACAACCAGAAGGACTGATGAATAAAGACAATAAAACAGTTCAGGAACAACATTCGCATGTTTTAGTAAGAACAAGTTGGTTGTTCTCACAAATGTTTTCCACAATATGTACACTTAAACACACACACGTTTGTTTTGATCTTATGTTGCTTTGAGAGGTTAAAATAGCTGCATCGTGTCACCAGTGGTTTGAGGTCAACTTGTCCTTGATTCTGTTTTTGGTTTGTGCTTCTGTTGAGAACCATTAATTAAAGGTGCAGTATGTAACAATGACACCCAGTGATTAAAATCGGTACTGCAGTCCACGTTCACATTATTGGGAGGTGTCTCTCTTGCCCCCTCCTCACCAGAATAGAAGCTCACAGGTGTTGCCAGGTTGGGGATGATTTAGTACCATAGACTTGTTACATATAGTACCTTTAATCTATGAATTCATTCTTTTTAAATAGTGATCCGTAGTCATGCTTTGTGTCATTTCAGCATTTTCTTTTACACATTATTATTATTAATGGGAATCATTGTGCCAACTCCATGATTCACAGCTCCTTCATAGCTTGCATCAAAATGTCTTTTCAATATTATCCTCCGGACGTTGGGTCTGGAGGATGCTGCCATGGCAACCTTCAGAATATGCACTCACCATCGTCAAGAGTTCTTACACAAACAAAGGTTAGCAATATACATTTCTTAGCTTATGTGTGTGACATGCGTAGAACTGGTGGTTGAGGAGAGGAGAGTTCTGGCGCGTCACAGGCATAAACGGTCGTGGTTGAGGTTAACGAGGTTCCGGCAGGTTAGTGTGGATCCAGCATTTCAGACACAAGATAAAAGTATCTACAGAAAAAGTCAAATCAAAAGTCGAACCTCAAGAGCATCGTGAGACAGACCGAAGACGTCTCCTCCATCCTTCTGATGCCAGGACACTGAAGAAAGACTTCTGCCTGCAGCATCCAGACAGCTTTAACACCACTCCTCTCCATCCTGCCTCCAGGTGTCCTCCATACTCACTTCCTGTTCCACGCTCACTTCCTGTTCCACGCTCACTTCCTGTTTCACCAGAGAAAGATGGGAGCTTCCTCGCCGCTCAATGTGTGATTCATCCTCCTCCTCCTCCTCCTCTGTGGCCTCCTCCTCCTCCTCCTGGATGGGCAGCTTGCGGCAGCAGGGTTTGTAGAGCTGTGGGTCTATCAAGACCTCACCATAGCGGCCTGCGTAGACGATGCCACAGCACACGCGCTGCCTGCAGAGCCAATCAGAGGTGAATATGCCTGCAGTGGCGTGCATTTAACCACTAGAGGGAGCCATCTAACACAAACCAGACTAAGTGGTTCTGGGGTTTGGTTGTCCTGTGAGTGAAAACGTTTTGTACCTTTTCCAGTAAGTGAGGTCCAAGAAGGTGAACGCAGGTGAGTGGGCCGGGCCAGACGTGGGCTCTGTGTCCGAGCCGTCATCTGATTGGTTGCTGTAGCTGGGTGACTGGGCGGGGGAGGTGCTAGAGGTGCTGTGAGCGTCTGAGTCTGGGGGGGAGGAGACATAACTATTTTCACAAAACGTGACAAGCCGAGCGTGTGTCTGTAAAGTTCATTTTTGTTTTTGTGTGCATTTATGTGTCTATGCATATTTTTCTATAGATTCATGTTTCTTGTATTTTGAATATTTTCTTTATACGATTATGGTTTCCATCTTATGCGGGGCATCTTAAACCATTTATTTGGGGATGAATGAAGAGCTCTGAACTCAAGACATGAAGGTCTGGAGACATGAGTGTCTGGTGAACCATGGCGAGGCCTACTCAGTGTTTTGAGATGCTTCTCAGCCAGACGGCTGCGCCTTGGTTCGTCCTTCCTCCTCCTCCTCCTCATCATCTTCTTGGCGGCGGTCTTCAGGCCGGACCCCCCCCTGGCGTCCACCACCTGGAGAACCAGCGGGCGGAGGAACTTCAGGCACCTCCCAGAACCTCCCACACCTCACAGTGCATCAGGTGTGCACTTATCTTGCAGTGCATTGTGGGTATTAACTATGGTACTAAATAGGTACAGATTTATAAACTCACGTTTTCGTGCACTAAATGTACATACACACGCACATGCACACACATGCACGCGCACACACACACACATACACACAAGCCTTACGTGGTTCCAGTTCTTCTTGGAACCGACTGGAAGTTTCTTCCATCTCTTGACCAGCAGGACGCAGGCGTTGCAGATGTCCCCGTAACGCACCTCTCCCAGGCTATGCACACATACACACACCAGACACACACACATACACACCAGGGACACACACACCAGGGTCGCATTAATAACAACATCAGGACTTCCAGGCCGCCGTTCAGGCAGATGTTCCCAGCTGGAGGGTGGAGGAGCCATGGGGGACGGAGGAGGAGGAGGCCTCACCCGAAGCAGCTCTTGAAGTCCCTCTCGTAGCGCTGGCTGTCGGTGAAGCGAGAGCTGGAGGACTTGGCGCGGCAGATGCAGCAGCCGCCCATGCTGCGGTACATCTTGGGCTTGTGGAAACCAAACATCTGACCCCGGAACATTATTAAACATTATTAATAATAATATGCATACCACACAATGCTGGGAAAACAATTCTCACCACAGTCACCACGTCATGTTCACTCAACTGTCTTTATCATAAGTTACATGCGCCGACAATGGGATTGATTATTGTAGATTACAACAGAGAAAGAATACATCAAACTATCCATGGTAGAAATGTCTAAATATAAACCACTATAAGACATACAACTGAAACATAACGCGACGTGTCTCGAGCTGGGTTCATATAGTAAATCAGTTTGAGTGGGATCTTTAGTGTTTAGGGTTAACTTTAATATCTGGAACTGGGTTTCCATAAATAGTCTATAACATTTTACACAGTCTGCTTTATCGAACAGTTCTTGGCTTCATGAAACTAGAAAACAACATGAATGTACAATTTGTGAATTTCTAAACGCAGTTTAGGACAGAGCTTATCTCCTTTAGAGGCTGGGCAGCGATGAATGGATGGATGGGGGCGGAGCCTGACGTCACAATTACGCAACAGTGGCGCTGGTGCGAGGGAAGAGGAAGACTCCCGCCACGTGGCCGCTCTCCCGCGGGATGGAGACGTGATGCGCACGAGGCAAGGATGCTGACTTCGATGTTAAATCGATTTATAAATTATAATCATTCGCCGTCGGCGTTAGAATTCACCTAAAACGTTCCCCCCGTCAAATTGTTTGGCAGGTAATATATGAAAACTAACATGCGACCAACATGGTGCAAGGAAGCCCTTCTTGGTAACCCTCTCACCACGTGGCTGCACGGCCACATGGCGACGGGGTGGAGGAGGGTGACGGTGGGGCGTTGTTTTAAGCCGTTACATAATAATATAGTGGAGTACCCGTCCGTTGTTATGTATATCTTGTCTCGTACACAAATATGTTTCGTTGTAAACCTCTGCCGGATAAGTACGACTGCGTCAGAGCCAGGAGGATGCTATGGAGCCATGGATCTTCCCCATCAATCGTAATTTGCAAAAACGCGCAAAAAAACCCTTTTGCTTACAGACTCGGCCATCCGTGGTATTGTTTATTAATTCTGGATAATGGAGAATGGAAGCAGGAAGACACATTTGTAGAATAAAGCGTTTGAATGTTCGGAGGGGAGGCTGGGTGGCGGTGACGCAGGAACACACCCACCCAGAACACACCCACCCCGCAACGCCGCCTTCTCCTGCACATGGAGGACACGATCATTACGTCCTACTGGAGACGAGACGCAGAAACCTTGCATTTAACACAGTTAAAGTATGCTTCAACTTACTTACTGAAACTGTATTGTAAACCCTAAAGGTATACATCACCATTTCGCTGCAGAGACTGTTGTCTACTATTTGTAATCCCCAGACCTTCACCATTAAACACTAAACAACCGTTCTTAATCCTCACTTTGACTCAATAAAGCCGCGCCATGGCGCAGGTTGCAGGATTTGCATGCAGGTCGAAAAAAATATTACTCTGGCGAATATCTGTTGAAATAATTTTTAAAAAGATAATTTCTGATCATCACAACTTCAGTGCTGCGCGCGTGATTGACGTGCACGTTCGGGGATAATAAACACATCAACAGAAACCTGCACGTACCTGATTTGATGAGGTAATAACGCGATAAATTATCTCTAATTGGAAGTGCGTCGAAGAGACGAGGTGTCGCGCGCCTGATGGCTCCCGGGCTGTCGCTCGTTCCCGTACCGACCGCGTGCACGTGGCGCGCACGAGCATATTTCCCTCCATGGGGGCGGAACTCACGTGATGCGGCGCGACGTCATCACGTTCGCCGTAACGCCGTAAAGGAACTTCCAGTAGTTCATGTGAACCGCACTTCTCTAATTAAATATATTATTCACAATAACCTTTACGTTTTATATATATTTGTACATGAACTATAATTGCCTTGTTTTATTTTGCTTATTTGCGTATTTTACTTGTTATCTTATGCTATTCCCGACATTACACTTCTGTACTTCCTGTCACCTGCATTTCCCTAACAGGGGATCGGTAAAGTTTTTTTTAATCAACATTTGTTCAGCTGTATTTATAAGAATCTGTTTATTTGTTGAGGCAGACAAATTATTTGTATTCGAATAACGTGTGCCGTCGTCACATGCTATTACGGTAATGTGTTCCTGACATTACCACACGGGGGCGCTATTTCACACACAATTAAAATGGAGAATTCCATTATTTCATATATAAATAACTATTGACCTATTCAACTATTGACCTATTCAAACTGTCTTTCGCAGATAGAAAACTCAGAACCATGGCAAGATGAAGTTCCTAAAGTCGCCACAAGATGCACGGTTTCACACAACGCAAAATGGAGAATTGCGGTATTTCATATATAAAAAAACAATACAACAATTTAGATATAGGTAAAGTGAATGTGATTTTGAAAACATGAATAAATATCAGAGGAAATCAATAACTTCCACAGCAACAACCAGAGCTTGTTGGGGGAAGTCTGGCCCTCCAGGGATCCCCTCTACAGTGTCCAGAGGTAACTTCCTGCCACATTGTGCGTGTTTCCTGCCTTAAAGCGGTCGGTAAGATTCACATACCTCCCCTCCCTCCTCCCGATGTTGGACACAGAGACAGACAAGATAATGACAGAGAGAGACAGTAATTGAGACGAATTGAAATTCCAGTTAATAGTTGGAAAACATTTTATAGTTTAGTGGTTCCATCCAAAAATAACAAATCCACCATCTTACCTTCCCACAGATGAAAACTGACAGAACAAATTAATTACAAAGTGATTTTTCACAGATCAATCTGAACAAAACTAAACAGAGGAAGTGAGATGTAGTCCAGTGTGTATTCTCCTGCTTCCTGGTCGCTCCAAGGTCGACGATGTTCGAGTGATGAAGATTCAGCGAAGATTAGATATTATCCAAGAGGCGTACGACCGTACATTGTGCAAACCCACCCTCATCTCTAACACAGTTTAAAAACACAGATAACTTTATGGTCCGCAAATAAAATGTTATGTAACTAAATCTCTACCAGCTGTAGATTTAAAAAAATAAAATGCAACATGGATTCTTTTACATCTGAGAGATGCTGAATATTAGTGAGATGGATCCTAATGCAGATTCTCTCCTTGCAGAAACACAGCATCAGCATTCGCAACTCAGGTCCAGAAACCAAAGTGCTCCGTACATGAAGGTGAAGACTGATCTGAAAGGCCAACTCTCCCAGAAGCGTGGGCTGCTTTCAAACGTGTTCCAGTGTTTGTTGGTTGTGAGGAAATCCTGCCGGTCAGCTGCTGAATAACGAGCCACCGCCTGGTTGGTCGGTACCGTTAGAGAGGTCAGGTTCTCCTGTCAATGACAGGAATCAGTAGAACGCCTTGAAAAATAAATTAAATACCGCAAAATCAAATGGTACTTCGCTTGAAATGTCTGTAACACACGCAAGCACACACACACAGTCCATGCTCCGCCCACAAGCCACCTGTCCAATCAGACGACTTGGAGGCTAAACGTAATGCGTCCTAAAACCTTGCAATCTGTGACACAGCGAACAGTGTCAGTAAACTCAGTTCTCTTCATCCCTGCACAACTAAACTCCTTCTTCCTTCGTAACAGTGTTCAAAAAACAATGTGTTGTTCTGGGAGCAGTCACGGACCAGGGGTTAGAGCTCAACTCCTTTGACCAACGAGGCCTCCAGGGTGATAGGGAAGTGATGCAGGGTCTCCAGCACGCCGATCAGCGTGCCCACCGTGGTGCGATCACGCATCAGCGCCGCCTCCTCGTACATGCGCTGTAGCAGGGGGCACCCGGCCAGCAGGGGGAGCCACCGGTCAATCACATGGTCCCTGCAGCGGGGAGGAGGAGACAAGAGGAAGTCAACCATGATGAGGGGATGAATAATAAACGGCAGGTCGGGGCGCTCCGGTCGTCGACTGTTATCGTCATCATGGCAACGGGACCCACCTGGCGCCCAGGCAGACCAGCAGCTGGAACTTGCCATCCTTGCCGATGCTGCGGCGGGTGGAGTTAATGGCGTTGACGTAGCGACAGAGTGAATGACAGCTCGGTCCCAGGGGCTCCGGGGCCTCCTGCAGGCTGCCCATCTGGTCAGCTGACTCCATGTAGGCCACTGCCTTCTCTGTATCATATGATATAATATAATTTCATACAATATAATATGCAACAATCTACTGTTTCAATATTGCAGCACATAATCGACATCAGAGTCACATAGATGTAGGATGTATTTTTTTATTTACAATTTGCAAACATAATAAACACACATTTGGTGCCAAACCCCTTCTGCCGAGTAGATTGCTACAACACTATCACTAACAGCAGCATGGTGTAAACTACTTGCCCACAAAGTCCCAGACGAAGACGGTCTTCTGGAAGAGGCGGGCCGACTTGAAGCCGTGATGGAAGAACTGCTCCAGAGACCCGACCAGACCCCCCTCCCCACACAGCAGCAGGGTCAGGCTGCCTCGCTGATTGGATGAGAGAACCAACAGTTTGGTCAGGCTGTTCTCTGATTGGACGAGAGCCCAGCAGTTCAAAAACCAATTGGGAAGAAGAATCCCTTGAATGTAGGTTACTTATTTTAGGGCTGAGTCTAAAGGTCTAAAGGTGGGTCAAATGGGTTACTAGAAGTGTACTTCCACTGCTAGAACACTTTTGCTAGGAAAGACAGCCAAAGAGTGAGAGAGACAAACAGAGAGAGACAACCAGAGAGTGAGAGAGACAGAGAGAGAGAGAGAGACAGACATATAGAGAGAGCAAGCGAGAGAGAGAGAGAAAGAGAGAGAGACACTCTCTGTTTAATGTTCAATGTTATGTACCAACTCCACAAAAGCACATTCCTCGTTTGCAAAAGGAAAAGTTTCTGATTCTGAGACACGGGGGGAGAAAGTATTGGACTAAAAGCTTCTTGGCGTGGACCCAGCAGCCATAAACCAACACATTAAGTCCCGAGTGATGATGTGCATCTGAACCTGACTCAGCTTGGCAGTGATATTGAAAACATAACGCTGTATAATGTGGCTGTTATGGTAGTTCTGTGTTAAAACATTATGGCTGCCAACATCACACACGCATAAACAAACACACACAGACACAGACACACAGAGACACACAGAGACACACACACACAAACCTCTTTCTCAGGCTTGTGGAAGTGTTTGATGATGTTGTTCACGGCCTCTCCGATAGACTCCTGGATCTGTCCAGAAGTGAGTTCTGCAGGAGAGGACAGAAAAAACTTTAAGCTTGAGCAAAGTAGCCACCCATATAATATCAGTGTAGTATCTCAAGTGTAGTATCTCAAGTGTAGTATCAGTGGAGTATCTCTGGGGTACTGACTATGTCCACGGGCCGCCATGATGCTGACTCGTCGGGTCTGGGACGGCGACCGCTGCAGCTCGGGGGTCCGGCAGCCCCTCCCACAATCCTCCTCTGCTCCCGGGACCATCAGCTCACCAATCAGAACCCTCTCCAGGCTGCCGTCGTCCACACCCTTCCCCAGCCACCGGCCGCACGGGAACCTGGGAAATGGAGTCCTTTATGAAGCAAGAGAACAGTACGCTCTGTGTGCCTCGTGCCATTAAAACCACATGGCTCTAACACTTGTAGGTGTGGCCTACTTGTAGGTGTTGCCTATTTGTAGGTATGGCCTATCCGTAGGTAAGGCCTATCTGTAGGTGTGGTTGTCTGCCTTTAGGTGTGGCCTACCAGTAGGGCTGGCCTATCTGTAGATGTGGTGGTCTACCTATGGGTGTGGTCTACCTGTAGGCGTGGTCTAACCTGTGGGTGTGGCCTACCTGTAGGTGTGGCCGGTGATCTCATTGCGCACCATCACACAGTCCACCAGCCACTTGGCCAGCAGCCCCGCGTTGTCGTGGCCCAGCTGTGCTGAGGTCAGCTTCCCCAAATTTTGACACTGGACACACAATGTGGAGATGTCACTCTCTGAAACACGTACCACTGAAGAACCCCGGCCTTCGGCGAGTCATCCTTTTAACTGTGTTATCCCCATATCAAAGTGCTGTTGCCCTCACTGTTCCTCAGAGTCACAACTGCGTCTTGCGTTGGTTACAAAGAGTGTTAGTGGAACCACAGCAGTTAGTGGAACTTCCAACCATCCAGGTAAGGCTGGGTACGAGCGAGTACACAGCAGGAGTATGAGAACACAGCAGGTGTATGAGTACACAGCAGGAGTATTAGTAACGGGGCAGGGGGAGCAGGTGAAGGATGGGGCCTGGAGCACAGAAAAGGGAGCAGGAGGGTCTCTAGGAAGTTAGTGAGGGGAGGCAACGTGAGGAGGAGGTAGGAGACGAGAGGAGGTAGGAGACATGTGGGGGGTGGTACCTTAAACATGGCGGAGATATGTGT
>OMOU01047881.1:0-10260 GCA_900312585.1 Malacocephalus occidentalis
TGCTACTGCTGTGATGAGCCTGGTCACACGGCCCATGATTGCCCAGCACCAGCGCCGAAAGCCAGAACCACCCAGTCGGTGGGAAACGACAGCGGTGTGGCCCAGTGAGGGGACCGCCACCCCAGTCTCCAGCCTCCCTCCAAGGCCGATGCACACTGGTCGGTCGCCTAGGTCACTCCCAAGGACTTTATTTGAACTGCCAACTCGACGGCCATCCCTGCCGGGCCCTGGTGGAAACGGGATCTACCATCTCTCTGGTGCGACCTGGGCACCACCGGCCCACTCTCAGCGGTGTGGTCTCCAAACAACACCTAGCTGATGATGGTGATAGGAGAGAAGGCTGGCATGAGGGGGAAAGGGCCACTGTGGGTTCATGTCGGAGACCAGGAGCTGGTGGATGAGTCCTGGCTTGCCAACATCTGGGACTTGTGCATCATCGGCCTGGGCCTGCTGACCCGCTGGGGAGCCTGTGTTGATGTGTCGGGGGCAGCCATCACCCTCGGCACAGAGACTGTAGCGCTCCAGTCTAGTCAGGGGAAGGACCAGCGATCCCATCGCCAAGCAGCCGCTACCCAGCGTACACCAGGCCCCTGTGCCTCACGGCCTCAGCTACCCAGACCCCCGTCCAAGCTGGCTGCCATCGCAACCAGCACGCCTACCATCAGCCGCCCTGCATCGCCACTGCCACAGCCTGCCGTCTCCCCATCCGCCGAGATGACCGGGACCATCTGCGACTTATGGCAACGCAGCAGCAAAGGACTCGACCCACAGCAGCGCCACCAGTGGAAATGCCTCCTTGACAACTACACGGACATCTTCACTGCTTGAGACGAGGACTGCAGACAGACCGGGCTGGTCCAGCACACCATCCACATTGGCTCTGCACAGCCCATCCGTCTGCACCCACACTGGCTGGCGCTCGCTAAATGGCAGGTGGCGGAAGACAAGATCCGCAAGATGGCTGCTGCTGGGGTGATCGAGCCCTCCAACAGTCCGTGGGCAGCTCCGGCCGTCTTGGTGGGGAAAAAGGACGGCGACTGGCAGTTCTGCGTTGACTACCGGCGCCCCAACGGCATCACAAAAAGGACTCTTACTGGAATCAATGATGCCCTCAACCGAGCAGAGAAGAACTACTGCGTCACCCGACGCAGCTGCTGGCAGTGGTCCTGGCGCTACGGCACTTTCGGCCACATTTACATGGTAGCCACTTTCTCATCCGCACCGACCATGCCTCACTCACCTGGCTCCTGAACTTTAAGAACCACGAGGGCCAGGTGCCCGATGGCTGGAGGTCCTTCAGGAGTATGATTTAGAAATCCAGCACCGGGCGGGACAACACCATGGCAATGCCAACGCGCCCTCTTGCCTCTTGTCGCTACTGTGAGCGGCAAGAGGAATGGGGCCAGATGACACCGACAGTGGCGGCCGTGCAAACCACCGCCAATGAGGAGGGGTGGCTCCCACTGACCACGCAGCAACTGAGGCAACAGCAGGGGGCAGACATGATCCTGGCACTGGTGAGAGACTGCCTGGAGGCGGGATGGCACCCCGGACGAGGGAACGACCCCTTGCCCCGTGTGCTCCGTCCCCAGGTCCTCCAGATCGTCCACGGCTCGGTGGGGATGGGACACTATGTGCACTGCTGCGACTACTGCACCGGCCAGAAGGGGCTAACCCAGGGTTCCCATGCCCCACTACAGCAGTACTTGGTGGGGGCCCCGATGGAGCGAGTGGGGGTGGACATCCTTGGGCCTTTTCCCATAACCACTACGTCCTCGTGGCTTTGGACTACTTCACAAAGTGGCTCGAGGCGTATGCAGTGCCAGACCAGAGTGCCACCACGGCAGAAAGGTTGGTGGCAGAGTTCTTCGCCCGCTTCGGGGTTCCCTCCGAGCTCCATAGTGACCAGGGGCGGAACTTTGAGTCCCAGGTATTCGGTGAGGTCTGCCAGCGGCTGAGGGTGAGCAAGACGAGGACAACACCGCTCCATCCCCAAAGCGACGGCCTGGTGGAGCGGTTCAACCGCACCCTGGCCACCCAGCTCGCCATCCTCACCAGCCAACACCAACGGGACTGGGACCGTCACCTACCCCTGGTCCTGTGGTCTTACCGGACTGCTGTCCAGAAGTCCAGTCAGTGCACGCCTGCCGCCCTCGTGTTCGGGCGGGAACTCCGGACACCAGTGGACTTGGTTTTCGGGACCCCACCCGAGCCTGAAGTTGCTGGGGGGAAAGAGGTGGACTACTTTCGCAGGCTGAGGGACCGCCTGCAGGTGGTCCACGACTACACTCGCCAGGCCCAGGCCAATGCTGGAGTGCAGCAGAAAAGGGCCTATGACACACAGTGCCGGGGGCAGGCCTTCATGCCAGGGGACATGGTATGGGTGTATTGTCGCGTCCGCAAGAAGGGGGTTTCCCCCAAGCTTCGCAGCCACTGGCAAGGGCCGGGTGAGTTCGTGGCCCAGCTGTCGGAGGTAGTGTATCGACTGCGCATGCTGCACAGTGACAGGCTAGCGCCGTATCGCCCTCTCGCTCGGCCTGTTGTTGGGGAGGGGGGCGACGGCAGCACCCCAAGCCCTGACCGGGGTGACTCTCATCCCATTGCGCCTATGTACTGGGTGATGGGGTCGTCGAGGACAACTGACCCCTCAGGTGGGTGCTATGTGGCGACCCGAGGATAGATCGCGTTCATGGTGGGCGGTCTATCTGACAGGCGCAAGGGATTGTGGGTATTTCTTGTTGTTAATGTTTGAGTTGTTGTTTTTAATTGGGTTGAGGTGTTCTGTTTTGGGTCACATGGTTGTGTTCTGTGTTTGTGTTTGTGTCCTCACCATGGATGGGATTTCTGTTGGAGGTGGTACCTATGGTGAGGACACTGTTGTCATTGGTGACCTGTATTTGGAAACGGGCTGTTGGTTCCTCCATGTTGTCTGATCGGGTGGTAATAAACAGCAATTCTTGGAGTTGTGCGGTGTATGGGACACAGGATTGTTAACTAAAGCTCTCGTGACTCGCCATTCATTTCTTTAAAACCAATCTCGCCACAGTATATTCAACATACGCATCACGTCAGAGGTCCCGTCATCTCTCACCACCAATCACAGATAAGTTCACTTCCGCAGTGTAAGTCAGCTGACAGAAGAACAACGACCATGGCAAGTATAGTTCATCATTGTCAACTAGTTGATCAATATGTCGTTATTTTCGTAGTTTACATCCCCGTAGACACTGCGCTGTCATGTGTGTTGTTATGTGTTACTGCTTCTCCGCTTCATAAGCTGGGATCCATCCCTAGTTATCGTACCTGCGAGTTAAACGGCGGGTCTCACTCCACGCTTTTGCTCATAAAGACCATTTTCTTACGTCTTTTATGGGTTTCAGCGATTTCGTTTTTGTGGAGATTTGGATTGCCCGGACTGGGTCCTTGCCGAGATCAGCACTTTGGCGAAAATTGTAAGTGTTGTTATTCGTGTCGTGGTCTGCAAAGAACAGGGATGCCATGTCAACATTCAGTGGTCCTTTATTGCAATTTTTAAAATAAATGTTCCGTAAATCTTCCGTTTTTATAGTCAAGTGTAAAGATGAAACTCCTCTGTGCTCAAGTACTAAAAGATCTGCTTGGAGAGGGCATTGATGTAAGTAGAGAAAACGTGCTGACTTTCCTTTAAAAATACACACACATTATTGTCACCGATCACTCCAGACCTGACTTATCGTTTCAGTATGACAAAGTTTCAAAGCTCACTGCAGATGCAAAGTTTGGTAAGTCACCTTCTTGTGCTATTTTGTGCACTACACTACAGAAAAGCAAGTACCCCATTCAGTAATTGCAGGATTACATCCACCCGCATTGCAGAGAGTGGAGACGTGAAAGCCAGCGTTGCAGTGCTCAGCTTCATTCTGTCTAGTGCGGCCAAACACAATGTTGAGAGTGAAAGTCTATCCAGTGAACTACAGCAACTAGGCCTGCCTAAAGGTAAGAAGGTCGGCTAGAAACACAATCAGTGCTTTTGTGTACCCATAATGTTCTAAGCACCTCAATCTCATTCCATTCCATTGGTGTCGGTACCAGCATACAGAACAATGCAAACTCCATTGGTTTTGTATACTCGTCTGACTTGAGAAATCAAAGCTAGTAGTACTAAACACGTAATCCTTTTTTGGGCAAATGAATGGATGTTATAAAAATAACAATCAGGAATGTACATAACTCATAACTTCTGTGTATAAATGATACATGACAGTATTATTCATACACAGAAGTTTAGCGTTTTTGCATTGTCCACAAAAGACAAGCAAGGTGACACTCCTGCCCTGCCCATAAGCCAGGCAAGGGCACCATAAACTGGAGTTGCTTCCCAAGGCATCACTGTGTGGCAGCCCACTGCTCCTAGCAAGTTGGGATGGGTTCAATGTGTGAGTTTTAATTTCCCGCATGGGGATTAATGCTGTATGTCTTCATTGCCTTGTCCTTAGAGCACACCACAGGCCTGTGCAGATCCTACGAAGACAAACACGGTGCATTGCAGGACAAACTTCGGGAGACAAGCCTGAGATGCAAGTATTCTACACGTTGGTGGGGGGGGGGGGAGGATGCTAACAAAAAAAAAAACCTTTCTGGAAGTAATGTCCAGGAACCGCGTCAGTCGCTCATACTGTGATGTGTGTTCCAGTGAGCCGACTGGACTCGGTGTCCTGGCGAGTGGACTACGTGCTGAGCTCCAGCGAGCTGAGGGAAGTCAACGAGCCAGAGGTGCATCTCAAGCTGCAGGCGCAGGGAGCAGAGTCGGGCTCCACAGAGACCACCGTGGTGTCCGTTTCCGCGGACAAGTTCCGGGTCTTGCTTATGGGTTTGTTTTGTAATGTCTTCCAACAGGAGCTCTTTCTCTCTCTGAAAAAATATTTGTTTATGTTTTTGATTTAGTAAAAGGGTACATATTAAACCACCGGGTGTGAGTGTGATTAGCCGTTCCTAGCGGTTTCAAAAACCAGTGTCTACCAGCCTACCCAGTGGATTGTAGCAACTGGTAGGCTGATCTATCCACACGCATACATCTTGTGATGTCAAAAACCTGGAGATGATGCCGCTGGGAATGGCTAATCACACTCACACCCCGTGGTAATAGGAGTTCTTTAATGAGATGTGTGTCTGTGTCTGTCTCCTCAGAGCTAAAACAAGCACAAGCTATGATGAATGCACTACAGTGAAGAAGGTTCACCTCAAATATTGGATACATTGTCATTACCGATGGTATTAATAATAGCTGATGATTCTGGACATATCCTAAATTCACTTTTGTTCATAAACCACAGTGTAACTACATTCTCCAAGGCGTTATAGCCTATTTCTGTCAATGGCAAATATTTTGTGTAGAATATGTTATGCCTTAATCAACATTTCGAATGAAACAATGTACGTGTATGTTTTTTTTTAATGAATATTAGAAATGTTAAAATTAAAACAAAGGTTAAAATATGCTTGTTGTTTCCTTCACTTTCTTTCCCATCATCCATTTCTTTCTCCTACCCATGTCTGTGGCTAAGAAAACAAACGCATTTTTATCTATTTCTGGAAGAAAACTGCACATTTTATTAACGCTACAGAGTTCACAATGATTATATTCTACAGAACACCAAATGACGCAACTGTGCAAATCTCGCGATATTTCCGCATTCCCGGTCGCTCCAAAAGTTTGTTTGGTAATAGTCCCATGTGTCTCAGTGTTCGGTAACACCGCCGGCGAGTGGACACGGCGCTGCAAGTACGGGCCTTGTTGGGTTTGTTGATCATGTGCGCTAAAACATCCCAATAAGTATTTCAAGAGGCTTGTATTGCGCTCCCCAATACGTGTCGTGGACGTTTGCGTTGGAGAGTAAGTTGCTTGCTGTTAATACATGTGTTGCCATGGAAATGTGAAGGACTCAACTCCTCCATTGTGTTGTCTTTATATTTTATTATTATTGTTAGTAGTAGTAAATGTAACACACGATGCGTTATCATTGTTCCTCACAGAAACCTCCACCCACTGTTCTACCAACATGCCCGAAGGCCCAGAGCTGCACTTGGCCAGTCTGTTTGTGAACAGAGTGTGTGAGGGAGTCGTGTTCACGGGCCCGGTCACCAAATCAGCAGTCAGCAAGAACTGTGACGTGGCCTTCACCTGCGAGGCATACAGGATTCGGGCTGCTTCCCGCGGAAAGGAAGTGAAGCTCACGTTGACACCCGTGAAGAGCGACGTCGAGGCGGGCAGCGCCGCAAAGCGATCCATGGACATCATCTTCCGCTTTGGCATGTCGGGCTGTTTCCGGTTCACGCCAGAGGATGTGCTGCCGAAGCACGCGCATTTGCGCTTCTCCTCCAACGAAAATCCCCGCAGGGTGCTGAGTTTTGTGGACGCACGCAGGTTTGGCAGCTGGCAAGCCAACGGGAACTGGCAGCCGGACCGAGGGCCCTGCATCATGCTGGAGTACAAGAGTTTCAGGTTAGTAGTAGTGGTGGTGGTGTGATGATGATTATGATGAAGACATTGCTTGCAGCGTAAGCCACAGGCTGTTCTTCTTTGAACTCTGACACTAACACTGGTGCTTTTGCTTATTCTTTCAGAGAAAATGTCCTCTCGAACCTGTCCGACCGCGCATTTGATCGGCCCATCTGTGAGGCCCTGCTAAACCAGAAGTACTTCAATGGCATTGGAAATTACTTGCGGGCGGAGATACTATTCCGGTAACTCTTGCATGCATAGCCAATAATCTGCTCTAACAATATCACAATGCTCCTCCTTCCTCCTGTCACATCCTCTGCCTTTTTGTTATTGTTTTTTGTTCACAAATGGAACCAACAATACACTTCCCTTGTTGTTGTCATCATCAGATTGAAGCTTCCCCCCTTCGTGCAGGCCAGGACTGTGTTGGAAGGCATTCAGCCGGAGATTCAACCGGCAGATGATGTCTTTGTGAAAGCAGAGACCACGGATGAAAAGGTGAACCTCTCATCTTTCGCTCGTCAAGATCCACCAATCACACTGCAGGGTGGCTAACGCTTTTTTTTTTTTTTTTCCAAAAAGACCTCCGGCGAGGCGGGTAAATTCCAGGCTGAGTGTGCTGATCTGCTGAGTATGTGCCACACTGTTCCCTCGGAGGTAGTGAACATGGGTATGCAACAGTTTTGTTATTCTTGGTATAGTCTCCCCCCCCAAAAAATAAGCTCATTGCGCCTTAGTTTCATCAACTGCCACTCCTCCGTGACATTTTGTGAAGGTGGGAGCGGTTACAGCAGCCAGAATGCCGACGACTCTGACTTCCGGGCGTGGCTGCAGTGTTACTACGTGGCGGGAATGACGAATGTGAGGGACCACAACGGCAGGACAATGTGGTTCACTGTGAGTTGCAAGAAGTCGTGGCTCTCTGTCCTTGACGATAAACAAAAGCCAAACCAACAAGTTGTGTTGTGTAATTGCAGGGCGAGCCAGGCCCCATGGCGCCCAAGGGTAAGGGACACAAATAAAGGTATGAAAGGATGTGTTGTGTATTGTATTGCAAGAGGTGGTTGAGAAACCAATTGTTTGGCGTCTCACACATCAGTGCGCAAGTCGTCAAAAGCTCAAAAACGGACAAAGAAAGAAGACCACGACCACGACCGCACGGTCAATAAAAAGGTACAAAAACTACAAACCCTCAATTGGTTTATGCATCTTTGTTTTGTTTTTTTAAGCAGCTGAGATGAACTCTTGTTTTACCCCAGATGGCTGTTATTGGCTCTAAAAAACAAATGACGCCAAGGCAAGTCCCGCAGGAAGATGAAAAATGCATGATTGGATTGAGGAAGCAAAGGTTAAAACAAGAGGCGGAAGTCACTAGCACACACAATACAAGACGTCTGCGTGGTAGAAAGACAAGCTGGGCAGACGCAGCAGCTGGTAAGAAATCAATGGTTTGACTGGAAACTGACTTGGCCAAAAGCCATGAGTTCATTGATTGGATGGCATAACACGGATGTCCGTTCTGTTGCAGAACCAAACAGAAGAAGTCTCAGATCCAGACTGTCCAGCTGATGAGATGACCACCAGGAATAATTCTGGAACCTTTATTTTTATTTTTTTTACCATGTTTTAACATTTTTAATTGAAAAAGAAAACATATGAAGAATTACAGCTTTTCAATTTGACTAAAGCCTGCAGTTCAGTGTACTGTTGCGGTGTGCTATTTTTACATTTGAATATACTCTGTTAACTTATGCGTACATCACATTAATAATCCATTTGATTGTGTAAGTGCTGGTACAATTCCCTTCGTTCTGGAAACAGTTGCTTAATACTACGCCATGGACGGATTTCCAGTCTGAATTGAACGTACTGTCTTTCTTGGGAAAAGGCCGACGCCCCTCTGTGATGGCTACGATCACAGACCACTTCCGTGGTCCCGACCCATTCGTAGACTAGTTCAATGGCTGTCACATTGCCCTCATTCCAGAACAAGGAGGAGGGATTTAATTTGATGAGGGCTGAAACTCAGAGTGATTCCCTCTGAGGTCATCTGTGCCGGTTGAGTGTGGTCTGGTCGCTCCAGAAGGTCACAACTGGGGGGGGAAAAAAGTGGAGAAAAACATTTTAAGTATCCCTGGCATGCAACTGCTGCCCACACCCACCAAAGAACCGGCGCTTGTGCTCAGTCCCCACGACCATTGTAGCTCCCACCGGCTACGTATAGCAGGAATACTCACTGCCAGGCCGCCTGCAGCGGCAGGGCGGTGCGCAGGCTTGTGGTCACACTGCTGCCATGTGACTCATACAAGCGGAGTAGAAGTGTTCCTCTGGAGTCCTCAGCCTAGGGGAGTGGCAGGGCGGTTATTACAGGGCCAGAGGCCACCTTTGATGTGATAGGACTTGATCTTAATACAAGGCCATTCATCTTGAAATGATGAAAATACAGATGATCAAGACCTTTGTATTATAGTCTGTGTATTCATTTGGCGCAGACAACAAAAAGGTCAATGATTCACATTTCCCATCCACTTTTAACCCAGAAACGGGTGATTCACCAGATTAAAGAAACAAGAGCCAAGCAACAGATGTCTTGCGTCAGAATTTTACATTTTTTTTTAAAGTGGTGTCTTTGAGGACTAGCCATAGCGGCGTAATAAGAGGCGGTCTACTTGAGGTAAGAGTGAGTATGGCTCATCTACCTGCTTGACAGTCTCCAGGACAATGGCGGGGGCGTTGACGGAGAAGGCGCTCCAGGGGGCTGCGTCGCTGGTGGTCTGGAAGAGCCTCAGGGGGAAGTTGAGGTTGTAAGCACTTTGGATGACACCAGCTGTCTGGAAGGAGCCTATGGGAAACAGCAGCAGAGCTCCGATTCACTCTGTATCGGAGTGTCAGAGGCTGTATCGAGTGTGTTTATGCAGTCAAGGGGAATAACAGAAATCGAAAGGCACGGTCCACAATTGGACTGACAGCCGAGAGTGTAACCACATGCATGTGATTTTCCCCTGCACTGAGGTGATATCGGACACGAGTAGAATGATGTGCCACTTACCTGCATGTGGCATAATGGCGTACGTGAAGAGATGCGTGCCCATGTCAGCATTGGCGTCAGGGGCCTTGGGTGCTCGAAGTCTAGAAAAGACGCCGATTTACCACTTAAGCTCTTGTTCTATGAACTTTAAATGACCCGATGTGTGGAGTGACATACAAACCAGCTGTGTTATTAGACAGGATGCTAAATACACGTGATACGTTTTTGCACTCCAAGCCAAGATACAAGCCCCTTCACTCCGTGATAGAGGCCAACAAACTGTTCTGGTCTTGAGTAAGACCAGAAGTGCTACTAACAAGATGGAGGATGCTAGAAACACACTGAAAAGGCCCGATTAGTGCCATCAATGAATAGTTATGTGCAATGCTGCTGGTACTTGTAATGATGACAGACAACTCACAGAGATAGAGTCATGACGTTCTCGTGGATGGAATAACCATATTTGCAGTCATTCAGAAGAGAAACTCCAAAGTTGTGTTCTGACAGATCTGCCCATTTGTGACCCCATACCTTTAAACAGAGCAAATGATACAAAATGTTATGGCGGCAAACTATTTTCTATTTCAACATACATGTTTAAGAGCATGGCTACACAGAAAATATCCAATGTTTTCCTGGGATTTGACATTGGTTAAACATTGCCAGCTTATTGTTAAGACATATTCCACTCCTTAAACCCCATGCACTCAAAGAGGTGGAAAACTGGTCAATTGTTCAGGGCCAGTCTTTG
>OMOU01047891.1:8265-26052 GCA_900312585.1 Malacocephalus occidentalis
GCCCCCCCTCCCCCCATGTTTTATCATATCGTACAGCACACACACACACACACACACACACACACCTCTTTCTTTCATTTAACGCCATTCACCCATCTTCCTGTTTCTGTCCCAGGCCCGCCATGTGCCGATATGACATCATCATGGAGGAAAACATGGATGTGACATTTCGACCCCTCCCCTGCGACTCTCACCTTTGACCTCTGAAGCCTTTTGGACCGCATGCTTGTTTCCCCCTCAGCCCGCGGAGGGACAACCACGGCGGGCTGTACTGTACAGAACCAGACAACACTCTACTACTACCCAGGCTGTGGCAGTTCTGCAGGGCCCCACGTACTGTACATGGCTTTCACAAGTCTGGTCAAAACCCGGCGGTTGTGGAGCTTAACGTATACACTCCAAGGAAAACAACGCTGGTTAAGCCGCTCAGAACAGGTGGTAGTTTGGGAAACTAGCCGATGACACCCACCAGTCTGCCCACGGAGATTGGCCAAGATAAGCCGCTAACTTGGCGGATACAGCATGGCGATGGAACCGGCTTTGATCTCCTTACGTCTCTGGGTGTCTGAGGAAAAGCGACTCGCCTCCAAAAACACTGACTTGATCTAGGAACCAACAGTAGACTGTCTTATAAAGTCACCACACGAAGACGTGTTGCTGATATACCACGACCAAACAAACACACGTGAACCGGCGGCATAGTCCTGAATGCGGATGCCTCTTCCAGACACATATTACCTCAGACCTTCAAAGTTACTTTTCACTTTAGGTCAGGGATTTTTTTTTGTATCTTTTTATAAATGTAATTCAGCCACCTTCCAATTGCCTTCGGCCGGTTTTCCACTTCCCCTTGGGTGTCTGCTGAAGGGAACTACTGACATGGATGTTACTGAGTGCACAAAATGGTAGACAACTGCCATTTCTGCTAATTCTTCTGTCTCTAAATGGGATGTTTTGACCGCTTGCTGATAAAGTATTTTGTGAAAGTAAGTGTTAAATGATGGGAAGTGTACATGAACTTATTTGAATCGAGTGTACATTGTGCAACTCAGCAGAACAAAAATTGCTGACCATATTGGTTGCATAATGACGTACAAATATGTAGAAAAAAAAATGCATTTCATACAAAAATGTACCTTTTGTTAAAAACAATGGTTTAAATTGAATGACCTCATCTCTCCTAGTCTATGAGAAAACTATCCATACACAATGAAATGAATGACTTTACAAGTCATGGCATTGTCACAGGAGTTTTGTTTCATGTTGCTGCTTGCATTTGCAATGCAATGCACTCCAAACTTAAACACAAATATATGTATGAATGGTAAACGGATTGCATTAATATAGCTTTTTTTTAATCCAACGCACTTTACAGTTGCTCACATTCGGCCATTCATTCACTGACAGTGGTGTGACCCATGCAAGGTAACAACCAACACGGCAGGAGCAGGTAGGGTGAGGCGTCTTGCTCAGGGACACCTCGACACTTGGCTAGGAGGAGCCTGGGGATCGAACCTGACAGTGGCTCTCACCTCCTGACATATGGGGTGCCACAAAAATACGATGGTTTTTTTTAAACAAATGAAATGTTTTATTTGTTATGGTATAACAGTCATCAGCAGAGCACAGCATCAGTGAAGTAAAAATCAAGAACAGAACAGTTTAACAGAATAGACGGCATCACATTCATCCTTATCCAAACTGCTGGTCAACAAACAACCTAAACTTCCTGTGTTCTCGTCATAACAAACAACTTGAACACTGTGCAATGAGAAGCACACACACAAATCAGTGTGAAGAACAAGAGTGAGTGGCTGTTGAGATTGGACATTTCAAACAAGGAGGTTGAAATGAAAGGTTGAAATCGACTGCAGTGTGATGAGAGTATGTTATACAGAACATTTATTTTGGCTGTGCACCGGGCACCGATCTGACATGGCCACGACAGAAGCACAAAAGAAAGACCACAAACACACAAAGAGAAAGGAGAATTCTGGAGAGAAATGAGAAACGTTGGAAAAAAGTATGCGTCACAGTTCACAAAAAAACAGCCCACCGATATCGTCCTCTGTACGCGTGGGCCCCAAACACCATCTTCCACGTTCTGGAAGAGGCCTTCACAGTGTTGTCTTTTCATCGGTCCACACAGCCATGTGGGCGTCTAGGAATGGATTTCTGTGCTCCCCGTAGCCAACCTGTGGTGCTTAAAAAGGGCCGAGATGGTCCTTTTCCAGTCTGAACATGAGAGAAAGGTACGAGTATCAAGTATAAGTCACGGACGACGACAACATTCTTAAAAGTAGCTGTCCATCCGTAGGTTAAAACATACTATATTACAAACACATTCCTGAAATTCTACAATGTAGGTTGTAAATAGGAATTGAAAACAACAGTGAATAAATAAACAGGGGGGGGCGACATCTTGGCGGAAGATAAGACAGCTCTTGCGTACCAGCTTTGCCATTGCCATGGTTTCAATCACTGGGGTCGCGGCCCAAGGCGATTCCCGAAGCGGCCGGCATTCTGGCCCTGGGGAGCTCCTCTTCTCTGAAACTGACAGAAGAAAGATCTCGCTTTCAAAATGGCCTCCCCAAAGGAGAAGGTAAACTCATCACCTCTAAAGCCGAACTATGTGTGCAATACACTGGTTTTACGCAAACACCTGCCAACCAATCGCAAAAAAGAGTATGCACCCAGACCACAGTATACACGCTAAAATGGTGACCTGCCGGTAAAATCTCTTATTTTAGGAAGAAAATTAAAAGTAGACAATAAATAATGCCAGATGATGTCCCTCACCCTGAGGTTCCTGGGGGCCTGGGGATTAGGAAACTGTCTTCCGTCTCCTTCCTGCTCCCCAAACCCGTCGTACTCTCCAAACATGGCTGCCGGCTCACTGGAAATAAAGGAAGAACATCCGATTGCAGTCTCAGGTGGTGAGAGCACAGCAGTAGCAGTTGGTAGAACAACATTTGATAGCCCCCCAACTGCTAGGAGGCATCATTAATATCGCTTTGAATGATTGCGATTGTGATATTATCGGTTGCTTAGTATTGTCACCAGCATTATTATTATTATTGTTGTTGTCGTTCTGCTCTTACCTCCCGGGGCCTCCCGGGGCCCTCTGTGACTGGCTGCCCCCAGCGATGGTGATCTTCACCGCTTCCGTCCTCTCCTGCCTCCGCCGCTCCAGGTTGTTCCTCAGGTCGTCCGGGTCTCTCGTGGGCTCCAGCGGCTCCAGCTGCGGGGGGACACAGTCAACAGACGCCGTCATCCTCCACCATCGCTCAAGAATCAATCGCCGCTAAAGGCCGGTAAAACCAACGCGCTGTGAGCCGCTGGGGATGAGTGGCGAGGAGAGGTTCATACCAGCATCAGAGGCTTGGGGAGAGGCAGCGTGTTCATCGTGTTCATCGTCATGGTGAAACGCCTGAGCACAACAAGTTGGCGATTAGCAGCACTCCCCTTCAGCCCTTAAGTGTCAAAGGGCTTTCAAAGGGGCTGGCACATTTTAATCACAGCCCCTCTAACCCTAGTCCGCCCAAAAACTCCCTTAATTATCAAGGAGAATCTTGAGAAAAACAACACAGCTCCTTCTCTCCTTCCAGGGATGGTTCAGTAGACAGGCTTTAGCAAGGTGCCTACTTTTCACTTGTGCACTGCAAGTCGACATAAAAAATGTTATGTCACTCCTTCTCTCCTACGACCCAATTCCCTGCATGTCATTCCCTCTCCTCTACAACCCAATTCCCTGTCTCTCTTTCACTGTCCTGCCCATCAAGGTACAAAAGACGTAAAAAATACTTTAACGAAACCCATGGGACGACATCAATTGGCTGCCTTTAAAACCATGCCGATGTTGAATGTCGGACAACAACCAGACCTGTTCAACGTGGGTTGCTGGTCGTCGGCCGCGTGCTTGTCGTCCAGGCCGCCATTTTGCAACGCAGAGAACCGCTTGTTCAGCGAGACCGTGTTGCCTCTGAAGTACTGCTCTGTAAACGCAGTGCAAGAAGAGTGTTCAGCACAAGCTAAATACGTCTCAAGCTTCTGGAAACATTGCAACGCTACGTTTTCCAAGTGGACAAGTTTCCACCGGGCTGACCTTTGACCTGGTGCACCAACGTGATGACTTCCTGCGCAAAGGTTCCCGAGTGAACCGTGTTCTCCCTGTAGGTTCCGGAATGTTTCATCATGGGAAGGAAGTCGAGCCGCTGGCGTCCGACATTGACCAGGTCCAGCGACAGCTGTCTGTCAGTGGAGTAGCACAGAGCACTGTGGAGGAGAGAGAGCAAGACAGAGAGTGAGGATTCAACAAAGGGGAGAGAAGTGGCTTAAATAGAAAGAAGACCGAATGAGCTAAATGACCACTTCATCGGGATGGAAGTTTAATTAGATGTATTCATTACTGTACCATTAAACTAATGACCGCTAAAAAGAGGCGTCATCAATTAGGATGTGATAACCATTTGTGTTTTTGTTACCATCATGACATGCAAGGCAGATTAGTACCACAGGAGCTACAACTGAACCATAATAAATATAGTGCTACTCAATGTTAACGTCAATACACAGCAATTCATTGAATCTCGTTACCTTACCAAGCAGACTTACCTTGGGAGGCATGATTTGGAGAACGACAATATCTACATACTACATCATACGCTCAAAATGTGCCGTGCATTATACAGACCGTTAACTAACAGCATGCCAAATTCAACCAGTCCCGGTTCGTTGCTTTTCTTACGTGTGTGTTTAGTTAAGAGGTTTAGAAAGAGAGAGAACCATTTAGTACGGGTGGGAGTGAAAGTTCACACTTTTTCGCGCTGCTCTCCATCTTTTACAAAATCATCGATCCATTTGGCGGTCGGTCAACCATCCAACACCTTCCTTGTCTCCAGCTTTCATTTAATCAACAGACGTCACCGTCGGCAGAGAGATTTTGGCGTGTGTGTTTTGGGCACTGTGGTTCTCTGTGGTCTTTGAGTTACTTGAGAGCAACTCTTGTTGCTGCTGCTGCTGTTGTTCACAATGAGGCTGTGGAGTTGAGCGGAATCTCCTCTATCGGCAGTCGACTTCACCAGGTAACCACCAGAGAGGTTCCAGATGGAGCCTTCGCCTCCAGCATCGTGCATTAAGCTGTGATCTTTCATTGCTTCCCACAGAAGCTTTCACTGGTCCATCATAGAGACAGTGCTCAGCTGAAGGGGAAGCGATGCCACTCCTGCTGTGGTGCGCACGTTAGCGTCCCCGCCACCGAGGGTGCCAAAATTAGCCAAGCCTACATTCTGAGTTTCAAATCTGGTATTGTTACCGTTTCGTCAAACAGTTGTTGGATGTTGTCCTTTGTTTGTCCTATAAACAAAGTGAAAATTTTAAAAAAACAACTATTAAACGGGCTATTTTCTTTGGCTAAAATTAGCCAAGGAATTGGGAGTATTGGAGAATAGCATACGTATTGGTTTTCACACTTCCATCCCAGGGGCAGGATGTGGGTAGTTGTTCATTATTGGTCATTGAGTGTGCACCCTTTGACAATACAATTCATACATTATCCACAATTTTGATAGTTCCATTCGTTTCTTTAGTTGAGATCCGTGTTGAAAATATCAGGATATCCAACGCTGTTGGAAACATTCTTCAGAAACAACGGACAAAAACTTGGGAACCAGAGAAGCAAGAACACTTGATAATACTGACGTTTCTATGTAAAAATGTTTGGAGTCCAGCAGGCCAGGTGTTCTTCCAATTACTTCTTGCTTGTAAATGTCATGATATGATATTCATTTCAATTCTGTGCGAGCAAAAGGATTTGCTTCCAAGGATCTTCATCAAACGTTGTCATCTCAATCATATTCTGTGTTGCCGTGACGCCACTTGATACACCAACCAATTTTCCAATCTCAACAACGCTTAATACATCTGAGTGACAGGTGTGGGTGTATTTTTGTTCGCTGTTGGATGACCGCCCAGTGTAAAGAAATGCCTCTCTGGCCTCAGAAGCCCAATATTGTTTTATACGATGATGCCCAAAATGGTCCATCTGCACACATCGGCTTTTGTGTCATCTGGTCTGGTCTCAAGTTGCTTCTTGGTTTCTTTTGAGTTTTTAAAAATACATTTGGGGAGGATGCACAATGGCTGGATCTCTTTTCTGTAAGAACCTTGTTTCAGTTCAGTACGCCTCCATCCTCTTTAGGGTTTTCTTACAGGTTTCTCTTGAATAGAGTCCTCACATATACAAATGCATCCATGTAAAGCTCAGTATCCACACATTGTCCTGCAATAGAGGACATTGTACAGCACAATCCTTCTTCCTAGAGCGTATTTAGCCCTTCGGCTCTGGTGAATCGTTGCCTTTGTGAAGCGGGGGCAGATGTCACATTTGGCAGACTGAAGAAATTGAGCACTTCCATTTGATTATGGAGGGATTTGGGCGTCTTCAGAATAAACAAGTCCTTGCTAATGCAATGTATTATGGTCAATGGAGTCCGCTAATCCACTCTGTGGTTCTGCTTTCCTCATGTGTCAATGGGTTCCACTGCACCTCGAAGTTTGAGACAAATCCAGATATTCATCCATTTCAGGCTTTGCCATTTCCTGTCACCAAATGACTCCTTAGAATGTTTAAATAACGCTCTCCAGATTCCAAGATTATTTTGCATGTCCTCCATTCTTGAGTGCGCGCGAACACACGTGATTTCAAAACACAGCAGTTACCTTCCAAGTGTAGTTGTGTCTTCAGGCACTAAGGAGCGATACGCATACTGGCCCAAAGAGAGCACATCAATCCGCCTTAGAGATCAGTGCATTCTTTCAATTGTTGCTGGTGTCATCGGGCAGGCCAACGAAAAGTGTCTCTTCGTGTGTCTTCACAAGTTTGCTTAACCATGCCCCGTTCTCCACTAAATGCAATCAGCTTCAACGACTGTTACTCTATTCCATCTTCCTGGCCGTTATCAAACAAGCAATTCTAGAAAAAAATGTGAACTTTCACCCTTCACCCATAATGTTTGAGAATACTATACCTGTTTTTGCTCACGGGGCGGTTCATGTCCACTTTTATGGTCAGGGTCTCCTCTGACACCACCATCAACTCACTGGATTCCTGTTGATTCTTCCATCTGTGTTCCCGGCGCTGACTGGGAGCGACAGGGTCCATGACCCTCAGCATCTCCCCAGACAAGGTGCTTCTTCCCATGTAGGGATTACAATTATTTCTACCCCCAGGTTCCTTCCGTCTGGGACCTTCATGATAATCGTCCTCACTTTGCTCACAGTATGCCTGTCCTTGGTGTCCCTGGTAAAAGTCTTTGCGGTCCTGGGGTGAGTGTTGCCGTTTCCGTCCCTGCCTTAGACCCTCACGGGGGATCTCTTGACGGCCCTCACGGGGGATCTCTTGACGGCCCTCACGGGGGATCTCTTGACGGCCCTCACGGGGGATCTCTTGACGGCCCGCACGGGGGATCTCTTGACGGCCCTCACGGGGGATCTCTTGACGGCCCGCACGGGGGATCTCTTGACGGCCCTCACGGGGGAACTCTTGACGGCCCGCATGGGAGAACTCTTGACGGCCCGCACGGGGGATCTCTTGGCGGCCCGCACGGGGGATCTCTTGGCGGCCTGCACGGGGGAACTCTTCCTGGGTAAAGTCTGGGTGTTCCCATTTCTGGTCAAACTCTTGGTGTTCCTGGGGAAACTGTGAGCGTGGGGGGATTCGCATTGGGCTAGCTGCCCACTTTCCATCATGATTAGCACCCATTTGGCCAGTGCCCATTCTGCCTCTGAAGTTATCCTGGCCTTTCTGCAGAGGAAACTTCCCCGGTTGGTCGATTCCGTTACTCCTCGTGGGGCCTCTTCTAAATTCACGGCCTGGGTCTCTTCTCCCATCCTGAAAGGGTGATTCTCTGCCCTCTTCCCAGGGCTCAGACGTGCTGTTTGTACTCCTGTCGTGGTCCTGCAGGAACCCCATCTGTCGAGGCCGGCTGTGGCGCTCCATGTCTCGACGGCCACGGTTGGCGGTATCCCACCCCGGTGGGCCGCGGTTGTTTGCGATGCCGTGACCATGTTCCACCACAACAGGTTTCAATCCGCGGCCACCCCCAAGTGACTTTCCGGACCCATCTCTGGGTCGATCCCTAAACTTCTCCTCTTTCCCGTACCTGTGTTGACATAAGAGCAGGTGAGACCGTTCAACAGTGATACACTGGTTATAGCAACCTGTAAGTAACTGCACTGGCGTAACCTCCTGTGATTTGGGAATATTGACCAAAATGTGATTTTTCATCATAGATATAATACTAATAAATAAGACTCATTCAGCAGTTGATAAGATGCATGGAAAAAAATGACTTGATTGATCAGTGGTTAGCCTCAGTGGTTAGCCTCACTAAAATTGGCAAACCTATCAATGGATTTTTCTTTGTCCTCACATTGATTATTCTACTTATTTAACATTTTACATGAGCCCTCAACGCATGATAAAACTAACATACCTATATCGACAAACATACTCTACATTTAAACACTGTAACACAAAGCAGTAGGCTACCAATACATTGACACAGCTAAGCAGTGTGAACTAACTTACTCATGCATCTACAAATATCAATATTTGCTTTAGGCGTGCAAAGAACAAACCGAGCCAAGTGAAAAATAATAAATGAAGGGAACTCCTCGAACCGCGGTCCTCTTGTTTAGGATTTTTCTGCGAGTGTCGCAAGCAATCATGGAATCAAAGATTTACCCAGGGTGAACATGGCCCTCCATGTCCCTCCTGTCTTGACTTGAGATGGGGTTTCTGTCCCGATAGGAGTCCTCCTCACGCCTCTCCATGTGTGAACTGTGTGCATCGCTCCTTTCCCGGCTCCTCTCCCGGCTCCTTTCCCGGCTCCTCTCCCGGCTCCTCTCCTCTCCTCTTCCTTGCCTGTCAAGTGCCCTGGGGCTGTGGTCTCTGGGTCTCTCCTGGCTCCTGCCCTGTCCCTCTCTCCTCCAGCCCTCTCTTGGATTGTGCTTGTCATATCTTGGCACATCGGGGAAGAGTGGCAGCGGCTGCCGCCTATGGCCCATCTCGTCTGGGTACGGGTCACATGGTTTACCACGGAAACCAGGGCCATTGCCATCATCCTTGTGGAAGGATCGCCAGTGATCATGCTCCCTGCGGGACGGCCTACCGTCCAGGTGAGCCAGTACCTTCTGTGGATCAAAGTCCGGCTCATCGCATGGATAATTTCGGGAAGGGTCTTGCTGGGTTATACTGGAAGGGATGGGATCACAAAAGGGAAAATGAGTACACTTACAACTTACTTACAACTTATAACAGCTCAACGTTACATTTCACAGAAGTGAGTTGTATTAATATCTAGCCGCAAACGACCAAGAGAAGAACGCCCAGATGCAAAAGCAGATACAATTTGTATCTGCTTGTATTAAACAGCACCATTTAATGAGCACACGCAGGTGTAAAACACCCGCTAAGAAGAACCCTTGTAAGGCTACACCGACTTTATTGAGAGAAAGTTGCTTATACATGACACTCCTTGATGTTTGTGAAACTTAAGACATGCCGATATAAAGAGGGTGACCCAAGCAGTCTATAGAGGTGCAATATCGGTGAGTTTATCGCCATTAAATGCAAGAAGATACGACTTATATTGTCGTGTATAGGGAGAGTCAACGTAGGGATCATCGTGGTCGTTTTACAACATTGGCTAATAAATAACACTCCTAATTATTTCCACTTCTATAACAAAGCATTTCGATATTTCCACAGACTAAACGCACAGATTACTTAAAACGGTTATATCACTGTATTCACCTGTAATATTGTGGTGATTGGGATCTCGGGTTTGACATTTCATCCACCTTAAAAGCAAACGAGATTAAACAAAACGTTATATCCTGCAAGCTACACGTAATTAATGTCTACTACTTTAGTATTGTTTGAAAGCCTAAATAAACCCCGGTTTACCTGGCCTACATACTCTTGAAGCCCAACATTAGCTACCCTCTAGCTAGTAGCACATTTTCCATTACAGCGAGGCCCTGCACGTTCACGCTGCAGGGCCACTTCTTTGTTGCATACAAGTAAGGTTGATTAACGCGATGTACGTAACTACATTTCACTTACCCGTCCCCGTGTTACTGTACGACGGCGGCTAGCTTAGCAGCCAGGAAGCACAGCTACAACAGAGGCTAACCCCCAAGCAATAACACACACGCAAACAAACAAACAAAAAACACACGGCTCGAGAAAACTCTAGTTAATCATTCACACGGAATAAACAGCTCAGATGTCGCATTCAGTAGGGTTTATTATTTGTATATCCCGACGGATGATATCCTCTTAAATGCGGAGTTGACGATGTTCTCCGTACGGCCTGTAGAACGGAAGGTCTGACTCCGGCCTTTCCTTGACCACGCCCCGAACTAATTTCATTGGTCGCCACAACTGCTGCTGCTTCTTCTTCTCCTCCTCCTTCTCCTTCTTCGTCTCCTTCTTCCCGCCATCGCCATGATTATTATTATGATAAGAAATAATCATAGAATTACTTCAATATAATAAAACGAATGTGGCAAGTCAAGTCAATTCTAGTAGTATAGCCCTTAATCACAGTTACAGTCTGTAATTAAGGGCTTTACAGGCCACATTAGTTACGTGATTATGATGACACATCACCTGCCCAGGGATTACAGTCGAACATTAGCACTAACTGTGGCACATTTACATTGATGTAGATAGAAACTGAAATGTTGATGCATGTGCACTGTCTCTGTTTTTTAAAATAAATAAATAAATAAATAAATAAATAAAGATAAATACATAAATAAAGAAGACCCCTCACCCTGAACACAGGATTCCCCCCAGGGTTGCGTGCTCAGCCCAATATTGTACTCCCCGTATACACATGACTCTGTGGCCAGGTCCAGCTCCAATACCATAGAAGTTGCGAACCCGTCACACTGGTGCCAAGACAACAGCCTCATGCTGAATGTCTCCAAAACGAATAATTCCTGTGGGACTGCCGCTGGGGAGTGTGAGCAACTTCAGGGACCTGGGAATCCACATCGCAGTGGACGAGGTAGCACACGGACCAATGGTGGCGCAACATAAACGACTTGAACACACAGATAATAAACGGATGAACACACACAAATCACACTACAAATATCAACGATTAGAACTTGTATTTGTTATTTCTTTTGTGTTGTCAATCATCATTAAAAACACCTTTGTAAATTGGAATGCAGATGTTTTTCATGTTTCATGTGTGTTTTGTGTAGAATTTCCACGATGAAGACAGCCTTCACTAATGAATCCTCCAACAGGAGTTTTTTGTGTGACCCCGAATCCTCTGAAGAACTTGAACAATTGATTACCTGGAATCGATTCTTCCGGCCTGCTACTAATCATCTATGGATCATGGATGGTGTCGGCTCGCCTCCTAGTGGCAGCATGCCAGCGACGGTATGGAACGACGGAAGCGACGGAAATTAAACGAGATGAAGCTAAAGTAATTTACTTGATATGGGCTACGGCTACACAACACACACACATTTAACTCGAAATGTTGCAATGTTTCTCAGAGGAATCAATGTATTTCTCAGAAGAATTACAAAGTTGTTCAATGAGGTATGTATGTAATGAGGTTACCTACATAACTACAATACAGCGATTTACTCATCAACTTCCTGTGTCCTGGTGGCAGGGAAGTCCAATAAAGTTACTCACTTGGCATGTGGCAAGCTTCTTACTTGGTGTGTAGACAGCGAATATTGCAGTTAATATTCTAATTTGGTTTGTTTCCTCCTCCTTAATGTCAAAGGTCACACGGGTCTATACGGTGAAGACGAAGTCAAGGTACTTTGTTCATATATGCTCATTTTGTCCCGAGACATTACTGGCTTTTGGGCGGATTACGTGCAGAAGCAAACACCCACGTGTGTTTGTGGAGAGGCCAACGTCACCTGGTGGCAGCAAGTGACTGTGCGCCGGCGGGATGGAGACCCACATTGTGCCTCCACACTCGGGGTCCAAATGCAATCATAACTCCATTTTGAACTTCTATAGTGGTTAGATACTCGAAGTACCTCTATGACCATTTTTGGACATTTTAATTTCATGAATTAAGTTGTTTGTGATACATTTTACACAAAAAATTAAGTGGCAAACAATGATTTAATAGTATTTATTTATATTAAAATATATTGCCAATGTTAGGGGTGTGGTTTGGACCCAGATGTAGATACAACTGGACACAAGCAGATATTGAATGTTCTTTTATTTGCGAATGAAAGAAGACAGGAATCGTTTTCGGAAAGAGTAGCCGTTTCGGCGTTGGGCAGGCAGTCGATCGGGTGGCGGTACTGGTACGGAGTTGGCTGGCGGGTCGTCGGGGACAGGCCAGGTCATTAGATCAGGACACCGGGAAGCAGAAGGAACGTCGTGGTACCGATGCAGGGTTGACAGACGGATAGTCAGGGACAGGCTGGGTCGGGATACCAAGAAGCCGGGGAGAACGTCATGCAACCACAGGTACTGGACAACTGGAATCGGGAACAGAAGGCTGTCGGCGTTCCCCGGGGATCAGGCACGAGGTGCAGGTCGGGGACAGGCAGGTTCGGCAACAGGTGCGTAGTCAGAGGAACGCAGGAGAGTGTTGCGTACATGCTAAGATACAATCTGACAGTGAGTGTGTGGAAAGGTGGAGTGTATATAGGGAGGGAGGTTAAGCAGGAACAGGTGGAGGTGATTTGATTGGTTGCACTAACGGAGCTGGAGTGTGGGCCATGACAGAGAAGAGGTCATTGGTAAGTTGGGGCTAGTACTGCTATCCATGTGACCTTTTATTTGGTGTGGGTGAAATGGAAATCTTTTTTTCCTCTTCGGCAACAAACATGGAAGAGTAATAAGTAACAATTCCAACTTCATCTAGATTGAACCAACCGCGGGGAACTAGGAATATCTCATTTGGCCAGCATCTCATTTGGTCACAAATCCAATGTTTTCAAATAAGGCCGCCCCTCCAACCTCATGTCACCATCAGACCCTAGTACAGCATTCTGGCTCTCTCCCTCATGAAGACCACATCTCTGCTCCTCCTCCAGTGAGACTAGAGTACTATTCACCAGCTTAACTGTTCAAAGGTGAGCTGTGTGAATTCAATTCATGTTATACACTACATTATTAGTTAGAGGACAAGTTTATAAGGACATACTTGTTGCCTCATGGAGTTTATCCTGGGTCACAATATTCATGAATATTTTGTCTAACCAAAGACTTAGCATCAGGGATCAGTTACGCTCTCTCTTCATCCTGGACTCTTTTGCCACCCACAAAGTATTCTGAAGCATTTGGTGTTACCCAGTCGAGTGAGCAGCCAAGCTGTTTTCCAGGTGTCTGATTGGTTCCACTTGGGTTTATTGGTTAGATCACTGGCCCAGATTTGACTGCATTCTTACTCCAATAGGCGGTATACAATGAGACAGACTAAATATAATGGGGGGGAAGAGTGACACAAACTCTGAATCTGAGTGCTTCATGACCTGTACATCGCACACACGTCGTTAGAATGATGATGCGAACACACAGGCCTCAAACAGCCCATTTCAGCAGGCCTGTGCTACAGACAATAGCAAGTAGCTTCAACTCTGGCACCACCTATCATTTTTCCCCACCCCATCTAAAGAAAAAAACGGGTCAATTTGATGGAACCTTCGGGATGTACGCAGACAGCACAGACAGACCGAAAGGCCGGGCAGACATGAGCAAAGCACTTGGCATTGAAGCTCACCACAGTGACCACACCGAGGGGCTCTTTGTTCCCTAGCTTACACTGGACAAATACAACTGCTGGAGGGTCACATTAGAAACACAATGATGTGAGAGGGAGAGAGATTATGAAGCTGTTGACTGGCTCATTCCTGCTCTCCTGTGTGTGTGTGTGTGTGTGTGTGTGTGCGCGTGCGCATGCGTTGAGGTTATCGGGAGTTGACGTACCATTGGTGAGCTGCTAAATGCTATACATATTATTACTATTGCCTCCACGGGGCCACAGGACTCAGTAGCCGGCGACAAAGTAAAAACGGACCAGACGATGTCACAACATGGCATAAAGACATGAGCAGAGGACAGTCTTTTTGGTTTTATTCCCCCCCCTGCAATGAACTACGGGGGGGTGAGCACGTAAAAAAGAAAAAAACCTTTTCATAAAACACACAACAAACACAAAACTTTGGCTCAATCGCTCAGTTACATAAAACCCACTTTTGTTCCCATCTGCAGACAATGTACTTTTTTTGTTGCAACTTGCATATATACACACCTCGATGGGTGGAGGGGTATTTGCCAATTGTTTGGAACATCAAACATTTAGTCAAATTAAATCTCTATCTACATATGTTACACTAAAATAGTAACCACTATTAGTGTAATATAAAACAGTAGGAAGGAATTTATGTTTGAAGCAACTGACTTTTTGCCAGTTCCATTAATGTCGAGCCTGAATGAATAGAAAATACCAGGTTTGTTTGAAATTAACATCATATCCAAGTTGTTTTTCCCAAACACAGACTCTAAAATGCATTTGATATCCTAGAACAGGGTTCTGCCATTCTTCCTCCTACCTCAACTACATCTGCCGGCGCAAATCTTTTGGCGCCGGCGTCTAACCGTCGCTTGTTCCTTACTCTACCTCTTCGTCCTCTTCCTCCTCAAAGTTGTCTTCCTCCTCGGCGGTGGCGTCCTGGTACTGCTGGTACTCTGACACCAGGTCGTTCATGTTGCTCTCCGCCTCGGTGAACTCCATCTCGTCCATGCCCTCGCCCGTGAACCAGTGCAGGAAGGCCTTGCGGCGGAACATGGCCGAGAACTGCTCGGAGATGCGCTTGAACAGCTCCTGGATGGCCGTGCTGTTGCCGATGAAGGTGGCGGCCATCTTGAGGCCGCGCGGGGCCACGTCACACACGGCCACCTTCACGTTGTTGGGGATCCACTCCACGAAGTAGCTGCTGTTCTTGTTCTGTATGTTCAGCATCTGCTCGTCCACCTCCTTCATGGACATGTGGCCGCGGAACACGGCCGCCACCGTCAGGTAGCGGCCGTGGCGCGGGTCGCACGCCGCCATCATGTTCTTGGCATCGAACATCTGCTGCGTGAGCTCGGGCACGGACAGGGCGCGGTACTGCTGGCTGCCCCTAGCGGTCAGCGGGGCGAAGCCCGGCATGAAGAAGTGCAGGCGGGGGAAGGGCACCATGTTGACGGCCAGCTTGCGCAGGTCGGCGTTGAGCTGGCCGGGGAATCGCAGGGAGGTGGTGACGCCGCTCATGGTGGCCGACACCAGGTGGTTGAGGTCGCCGTAGGTGGGCGTGGTCAGCTTGAGCGTGCGGAAGCAGATGTCGTAGAGCGCCTCGTTGTCAATGCAGTATGTCTCGTCCGTGTTCTCCACCAGCTGGTGCACGGAGAGGGTGGCGTTGTAGGGCTCCACCACAGTGTCCGACACCTGGTGAGGGGGTAGACAAGTCAGTTGCGTGCTATGCAAGACAGGAGGGCTTCCGTCATTACATCTGTGTATCGATTATAACTAGTATCCATCTACTGCGCTTCTGCCCATAATAGATCCCATCCCCATCCACCTACCACTACATCCCCCATTCATCCAAGCTTTATCCATCCACCTCCCCTCAGACACCCACCCACCTACCTTAGGGGAGGGCATGACGCTGAAGGTGTTCATGATGCGGTCAGGGTACTCCTCTCTGATCTTGCTGATGAGCAGGGTGCCCATGCCCGAGCCCGTACCACCACCCAGAGAGTGGGTGAGCTGGAAACCCTGTACACACACACATACACATTTCAACAAGCTGAATATCAGCAAGATACGGCTTGATGGTCCCATGACTGTGGCCATGGGACAGGAAACTGTATAAACAGCTCAATCAAGAGTTGGAATAATAGTTTAGGGTCATATACTGGCAGCTTCGTGTAGTTTAGTTCGGGCCAGGTTGTTATACGATGTAGGCATGTTATTATCCGCTGTAACTGATTTTATGGTATCTGCGATTCTCCAGAACCACTCCTTCACTCCAACCTTGTCAATAAACCCCAGCAACTCAGCATCTTGGTCTTGTTCTTGCCAGACACCCTCTAACAGACGGCCTACTACACTAATCCACACTAATCCAGCATGCCATCATATGTCAACCGTTTCTCATACATCATGTTTATTTACTACAGTGTTTCATGAAGACACAGCAAGTTTTTTTTTGAGGGAGTGACATTTGTCAATACATTTCCCATTTTAGCCTCGTCAGAGTCCTTTATCAGATATCAGTCACATAATTAGTGCGTCAAATTAATAGTTTAACCAGAAGATCTGTACCTGAAGACAGTCACAACTCTCACACTCCTTCCTCACAACGTCCAGGACGGAGTCCACTAACTCCGCCCCCTCGGTGTAGTGGCCTTTCGCCCAGTTGTTGCCGGCACCTGTCTGTCCTGCGATCAACAAAAGGCGGACATCTTTTAGAAGGCAGAGTTCCCCAATAATACATCCCATATGTGTCCCGCCTAAAACAGGTCTCTTGACACACACTTCCTGACCCCATACACACACTTGGTAATATCATACCGTTATATGAGCTTACTTATCAAATTTATACATATACACACATGCATACATACATACATACATACACGTTTATCTACTTAATTTGCATTTGTAGTGTGGTGCAATGCAGAGCAGTATAGTGGATTGCATTGTAGTGCAGTGTGTAGCGGTCTGTAGTGCAATATGTTGCAAGACGTGGTGTAGGAGGGGGCCACCTCCTCTGGTGATGTCAGTTTATTAAACAGAATGCCAGAGCCGTTGAAACAGGAATGTAGCCCCACTGGCCGATTCCAGTGTCAGGGTTCTAGTTATGCCACAAACATGTGCGTTGCGTCACGGTTCGGCCTAATTGCCTTTAGCGGACGTTTCTGTGGAAGAGGGTAACATTCTAATGTATGCAAATGAAGTCAACATCTTGTGTTAACACGGGTCGAAAGGAGGCTAATCACATTGAACTGCGCAGTCCTGTAAGCCATAGCATTACAACCAAAACTCATTATAAAGGACATAACTATAGAATGACATATGACGTGTACTCATTGGGTTACACTGTTCATCTCGTACAGCAAGTGGAAATCTGGGAAAACCAACAAAATCATAATTTTTTAACAAAAGGGTACCAAAGATAAAGTTGTCTGGTCTGAAGAGTTGTCCGAAGGTTCCAGAGCGGACACTGTCCATGGTTCCTGGCTCCAGGTCCACCAACACGGCGCGGGGGACATATTTATTTGCTGCACACAAAGAGAGTGAACAGAACTCTCAATACATCATCCATGTTGCCATTTAAAAATTTGCACCACAACATTACACAAGACCACCACTACCACCGAGGGCATTTCGTTTGTGGTGTACAACTCCCGCCCCCTGCCAAGGTTCCGGTTTTTAACCCCAATGTCCTCAGTTGACCAAATATCAAACTACAAAACTACATTAGCATAACTGTGCACACGTTTGAGGTGGGATTTTTAGAACGTGACATCGATTAGGAATCCATCCACGCACTCTATTCAGTGTTCTCACAGGTGGGGATAAGAAGTGTGCACCCAGAACATGAAATAAAATGGCCATGGAGTGAGGAGCTGATCCTCCACATTCCTGTTATAGGCCCATGTTTGCAGAGCTGAAGTATTTTGGCAGTGTGTGTGTGTGTGTAAGGGGGGGGGGGGGGGAGAATTTTTGG
>OMOU01047894.1:0-11783 GCA_900312585.1 Malacocephalus occidentalis
TGTCATCTTCACAAGTGATCAGAGAGGAGTGCAATCCCTTTATGGGTGGAGAGTCAAGAGTGTCGGACTGTCGACTCTATCCTGAGCGAGGATGCGTTATGAAACTTTCAACAGAAGCAGCGCGACTGTCCTTTAGCCTAAAAGGTCAACTGTTGGGGTCAAGTATGTCAGGAATGTCTCTGGCCCAAACAGTTGTCCACGCGTGCTTCAATACCACCTCCATTGTGCCGGTGCCCAAACAATCCACCGCCAAGAGCCTCAATGACTTCCGACCCGTGGCACTCACTCCCATCATAACTAAGTGCTTCGAGAGGCTGGTCCTGGCTCACCTCAAATCCTGCCTCCCACCCACACTCGACCCCTTCCAATTTGCCTACCGCCAGAACAAGTGCACGGAAGATGCCATATCCTCGGTGCTACACTCCGCTTTCTCCCACCTGGACAACAAGAACACCTACTTCAACTCAGCATTCGACACCATCATCCCCTCCAAGCTATTATCCAAACTCCTTCAGCTGGGTATCAACACCTCCCTCTGCAACTGGATAATGGACTTCCTCACCAACAGACCCCAGTCTGTCAGACTGAATAACAACACCGGTGTCCCACAAGGCTGCCTGCTGAGCCCTTTGCTCTACTCCCTGTTCACCTACGACTGCATACCTATGCATGGCTCTAACTCCATCATCAAGTTTGCAGACGATACAACGGTGGTGGGCCTCATCAGCGACAACGATGAGATGGCCTACAGGGAAGAGGTCCAGCACCTTACAGCGTGGTGTGCCAACAACAACCTGGCACTCAACACCAAGAAGACCAAGGAGCTCATCGTGGACCACAGGAGGACCAAGGGTGTCACACACTCCCCCACCCATATCAATTGAACGGAGGTTGAGCGTGTCACTAGCTTCAAGTTCCTGGGTGTTCACATCTCCAAGGACCTCTCTTGGTCCCTCAATCCTCCGCCCTGGTCAAGAAGGCTCACCAGCGCCTCTTCTTCCTGAGGAGACCGAAGAAGGTACATCTCTCCTCTCAGATTCTGGTGAACTTCTACCACTGCACCATTGAGAGCATCCTGACTAACTGCATCACAGTCTGGTATGGCAACTGCACCGCCTCGGACAGGACAGCACTGCAGCGAGTTGTGAAAACGCATCACCGGCTGCTCCATTCCCACCATCGAGGCTGTCCAGCGCAAGCGCTGCCTGCGAAGGGCGCGCAGCATTGCCAAGGACAGCTCCCACCCCAGTCACAAACTCTTCACTCTTCTACCCTCCGGGAGGCGCCACAGATCCCTCCGAACCCGGACCAGCAGTTTCAGAGACAGCTTCTTCCTCAGGGCCGTCAATCTACTGAACTTTTCACCCCGGTGAGTACCCCCACTATAACTACCCTACAACGTACACATATCACTATACATGTAATGTATATGCACTGTATATGTACTGTACATACTCCACTGTTCTCTCTGCAAACTCTCTGCAGTTCCCACATTGCACAGCAACTCTGGACCCGGAGCCGTCAGACACTTGCATGTCGACCCCAGACCCGGACCCGCCAGACATTTGCACGTCTATTCCAGACTCGGACCCGGACTCAGACCGTCAGACATTTGCGTGCGGATTCCGGACCCGGACCCACCAGACATCTGCACTGCTCCCCGTACATACCCCACTGTACACCCCAGTGTACAGGCATTCATACTGTCCATACGTGCATACCTCTATATTTATGAACATTTACTTTCTGTATATTATTATATGCACTATAGACTCTGGATACTCTTATATAGATTCTGGATATTCGTATTCTTATATGCACTATAGATTCTGGATACTCTTATATGCACTGTAGATTCTGTATATTCTTATATGCACTGTAGATTCTGGATATTCTTTTATGCACCGTTAACTCTGTATACTCTTTGCATTATGGTTTCCGCACATTCACAAACTTGCACTGCTCCCTCACTGTATATACCCTGCTGCACACCCCAGTGTACAAGCACCAATGAGTATACCTCTGTCTGTACTGTACATACCTCAATGTATATCTCTGCCTAAACTGCCTATACTCACTGTATAGCGTACATGTATATATATATTTATTCAGTCATTTAACTGCTCTACTGTCACACTTTTGCTACTACCTTTGCACTTCTGGTTGGATGCTAACTGCGTTGTACTCTGTGCATGTGTACTCTGTGCAATGACAATGAAGTTTAATCTAATCTAATCTAATGCCCATTGTTAACCAAAATCTTAACCAAAGTCACAATGTTGGACACAATGTTAATACAAATTACGTGGATTCTTTCATTTCTGGATGATATGATATATTTTCTATATTCTATTTTATATTTATGCTAAATGGTAAATGGATTGCCATGGTGGCCTTGCCTGTGTTGCTCAAGGATTCCTACAGGGAGACTCTGGGGACTCAAACCCAGAATGGCTTTGGCACACACACCTCTGGCAGGGTTAGAGTGAGGAAGCTGCTTCAGAGGCTTCAGTGTTTTTTCAGGAACCCTTTGGAACAAAGTTTCACCAGGAACCCTTTTTGAGTTAAGGTTCCTCCAGTAGCCTGTTCTCTACATTGACCTGTTAAAGGTGCCTCCAGGACCCCCCAAAGCAAGCAAGGTTCTTTGAATATCTCCAGAGGTTCTCCGAATTCTGAGGGTGTACAGTGGTTTCAGGGGTCAGAAACCACCCGTTACCATGGAGAGGGACGACCTTCAGCAACAACCAGGCTACCAGGAACAAGAAGTCCATCTTGGAGTGATGGGTGGTGAGGTGGGCAGGAGAGGGGCGGGGGACTACTGCCTGAAATAATTGCGAGGGAAAAACAATTTCAAACAGATGTCCGTTTGGACTTGGCTGTGGACTCACACTGTCCTTTAAATCCTGTAATTTGATTGGAAACGAGCAGCGTGAGATGGGCGAGCAGCCAGCCAGACCATTGGGCTGGGGCGGGGGTCTGTAATGACCCCCGGGGGTCGTTGGCTCAGCAGAGTAAAAGCAGATCAGAGAGGACGCATGAGGCCCTGGGGGGCCAGGACATGGACCCATAAATCCAGCCCCTGTCTCACAGGAACTGATTCTTTCTTTTTTGCTTTGCCATCAGAATGAAAACACAATGACAGCCGCCACAGCGAGCTCTCATAACTCACCTCTGGGTGGCAGAGACAGCATTCGGACGCAGGGTTGGGGGCCTCTGGGCCTCGGGAGGAGGGAGGTCACGGGGAGTCATGGATTTTAATACGCAAATACGCTTGGACCCTGATGGAATCTGCTCCTTCACATGCTGCTTAACTTTGATGTTGACATAAATACAACGAAAAGAAAAAGATAAATGTGCTTTTCATGGAGAGAAAATCACAACAGCAGGGCTGGTGGGGTCGATAGGAATCACAGAGGGGAAAGATTAAGTCTGTAATGACTTTTAAAACAGAATTTGGTTAGTAAAGCAAGTATGATGTGATCATGAGTTTAAAGCCAAAAATAATCTAACAATTGGTTCATTCAAAGTATCCCAGGGGAGACAGAGCGAGAAAGAAAGGATCCGACTTCAGGGTTTACGGCATAAAGAAAGCGTCAAAGTTTGGAAATGGAAACAAACGCAATTCATCCACAGCAGCGGAGTGATGTTGGCGCAGCCTGGTGCGTCCTCTAGTGGACAGATGTTAACAGAGCCGTCACAACATGTTCCGAGTCGTGCACTAGTGGGCCTCTCCAGTCTCTTGTGTAGATGTGTTTGTGCAATTTGGTCATAAATTCCCACTTTGCCATTCAAGGCAAATCACTAAATATTTTTCCAAAATATTGCTTCGATGCCATCTTTTTGTTGTTGGTGAAAACACAAACCTCAACACAGCTGGAATCTCATTCAACCACCAACCAGAACCGCTGTCACTGTCAAGAGTAGGGCCAGGTTAAAGGGTCCCTATTAGCACCAGGTGGGAGTGTGATTAGCTGACCAAGTGACATCACAAGTGGTGTGTGTGGTGGGAGTGTCCACCCTGATGTATGATGACTAGATCAGTCAACTGGCTGATCTATCCACCATACATCTGATGCCTCTATGTCACAATGCAGGTAACTGTGGACCACACTGGGGGAACATTGGGCCCGTTCAGTGGAACACTGCATGGCATGTCATTTGGTTTGCTGCACCTCGGCTCCACAATGAAGTATGAGATTTGATTGGCTACTTAGAGAATACTTAAGGCAGACGTTTGGTTTGAATGCCAGCTCAGGGAACTACTACAATGTGTGGTATTACAGAAGGAACAACTTCTAGCTACACGTAGAAAGGAAAATACAACTATTACAATTAAAATACAGCAGCAATTTCAGATGGAAAGCTGTCAAAAGCTGTTGGAATTCACATTTGAACACTGACATTTAAACAAATGCACAATAATGCTTAAGGCTGCTGTTAGATGAAAGAGTTGTAAACAGCAAAAAGAGAGCATAAAGAATGTGATGTTTAAAAATCACCCAACCCGGAGTGGTAGAGTGAGAGCAGCTGCAGGACGGCCCTCTGACCACCAGAGGGCAGCAGCACAGAGCGCCTCGCCTGATCAGTGTCTCTTTCCTGCTCATTACGTGGCCTTAAAAGTGTTGCTATGCGGACCTTGGCTGCATAGCATACTGCTCCTTGACCCCGTCATGAGGTCAAGGAGAGACGGCAAGGATAGTTCAGAAGGACTTAGGACAAGACAAGAGCGCTGACGCTAGGAGACGTCATCACGCGGCGGAACTACAAGCACCCGGAGATGGACTACAAAAAGCGCACCTTAGATGAGTACTATATGCATTAATGAGCAACATTGGAATTGACATTTAAAAAGCAATTCAGGCGACCAGTATAGTGATAGTAAATGGTGTCACATGAATCCCAGCTCGTGTTCTAGGTTACATGATGACGACGAAGGACGCTGTACCCTGGGCTGAAGGGGGTAGGAAATGAAGCAGTGAAGCACCCTTCCCCAATAGCTCTTACCGTGGCTGCCACATCCTTCCTGGTCACCTTCTGACGCTCCCACTGTTATTGGCAGCGCCATACGTGAACTAGGGGGCGTGGACCGACAGACGCAGCGCAGCAGCGTTCCACCTGTAGGCCCCGCCCCGCCCCGCCGTGACGTCACCCCCAGGTGTGGACGTCTGGGGAGCGTCTTCCAGTCTTCCAGTCTCTAAAACGCGGAAGTCACTGACGGGCAGAACAAGGGAACCATAACACGGACTTATGGTCGGGGGCTCCGGCCGACACCCACACAGGCTCCCCGGAGGTATGTCGACGGGCCGCCAAGGACACGGGACGCGCTCACCTGTCCGATAAAACCCTCATCTGTCCGATAAAGTCGAGAGGGGGCGAGGTTGGGGGGCCGAGAGACGCTTGGACTGGAGGAGAAACACCCTGCGTGGCACAGCTCCACCACCATGCGCCCCCGCGTGGCCGTGGCGGGTTCGGGCAACACCCAGAGCTTCAGCCCCTCCGCGGTCAACCACATGCTGATGGAGTTCATGATATACGCCGGCCGGGCGTTCGTGGTGTTCTACCCCGTGTACCTGACGGGCTACCTGGGCCTCAGCGTCAGCTGGGTGCTGCTGTGCATGATGATGGTCACCTGGTGGAAGAAGAACCGCCAGGTGAAGGACGTCCGCATCGGCACCGCCATCGATTTCGTCGACAACGAGCGGCATGAGATCAGCAGAGAGTTGAGCACCTCGTTGAACATGGCCACTTGGGTATGTACCGCACGACCCGTTGAATGTCCTCCACGTGTTATTGTTCAGGTCGGATTGGAGGTGTGACCCTCAAAGCGCCAACAACGCAACACTGACACACGTTCACATATCCAGGCACCTACTGGGAGTACCTGGCTCTGGGTGCACTCTCTGGAGAATAGGGAGCTTGTAATGAGAGAGAGGGCAGTCATTTAGCATATCGAAATGGAATACCACGGATCTAATCTAATGCAGCTCCCTTCACACCATGAACCAAGCCCTGTTCCATTGAACCAATGCACTAGAGATTGTGGCATATAGCAGCCAGTCTGCAGATCACTCTTACTGTCCCTTTTGATTGGGGATATTTGGGTGAAGAAAGTGTTGCACACTATTGTACACAGTATTATGTCACTGTAACATTGGGTGTAACATGGGTATCGGAGCAAACCAATGCTTGAATAATAATAAAACAATCAATATTTAACGATGAACACAAAACAATAAAGACATGTATAATAATCTAACTTAACTTATCTCTCCCCAAGGTAACCTTTCCTGATGTCGAAAAAGTTGACTGGGTGAACAAGGTGCGTGATACAACACTTAACATGTGCAATGTTGCGTCTGAAGCACATCTTTACGTGTGCAGGTGAAGGACCGGTTTGAACCTAGCTGGCTGGTCTGAATGTAGCCATGAACAATGGTCTTCACTGGTCTACAATCCCCTTGTGTTTATATGGTGTAGATTAGGCAGTACATTTATTTAAATACCATACTCAAGTACACATTTAGGTAGTTGTACTTGGAGTACTTGTTCCAGTGCTGAGCTGAGGTTCCTCGATGCTGTGAGCCCAGGTGCTGGCCCAGGCCTGGCCCTTCTTCAGCATGTTCATGGAGAAGCTGCTCAGGGAGAAGATCCAGCAATCTGTCCGCCTGTCCAACGGCGCCCTCAAGACCTTCACCTTCACCAAGGTGCACTTGGGACACAATGTGAGTCCGCCCTCCTCTCACTCCTTTAGCATACCCTTATGAGGGACCAACCGCTCAGCCCAATATGACTCAGCCCACAAACAAGGAATGTGCTTTTGTGAAATAGGTGCATAACATTAAACACTAATAATATAGAACTTTGACAAAATGTAAACAATTCTAAACATATATATAGCAAATAAGCAATAAAGGTGCAATTGAAAGAAAAATTTACATTCATGTAAAACAATAGTGCCCATCGGGGTGGGGTTAAGCATGCATGGTACATGGAAGGAGTGGATCTTTCAGGTGTTTCTGGACGATGGGTGGATGTTGGTTCCTCGGCTCCTTGGCTGCCGTACGGTTCTCTGTAGGGTGGAGATTCTTAGCAGCTGTGCATCAAGTGGTTCTTCTACTTGATTCCAGCCTCTGATGATCACGAGCATGAAGGTCTATACTCACGAAGTGGACAAGAGAGAAGTGATTCTGGACATGAATGTATGGTGAGTTGGGAGTCAGTGCACTCTAGTCTCTGTGTGTGTATGGGAACAGTGATTGATGTATTTAGTTTCATTTAGTAGAAGTGTCTCCACATCGTTTAACACTGAGGTCTCCTGACAAGTTGTATGTATGATTTTGTTTCACAGTTATGATGGTGATGCAGACATTGATGCAGAAATAAAGCCAGCCATTGTAGCTGGTGTCAAGGGACTTCAGGTGGCCATTCTGATTGTTTTCAGCCAAGTACCCCTCTCTTAAGCATCAATCATGTTAGGGTGTTTCACCCAATGTCTTGGGATGACGGAAGGTTAAAATGTCTGGAAGGCTTCTTAACAGACAACATGGTGGTGTTTCTGTCTAGTCTTGCCTTGTTTGTAGAAAATGTCGAAGTACACCCCATTTGAAAAAACACTCCCATAGAGAACCCAGAGCCATACTATATACATAACACAGCTTTAATTGATTTAACAATACATACATGCCCTCACAATATACATGTAGACAATTGAACAGGCATGACACATTTTGCTCAAGCAATATTCTTGAATTAGTTAACTGGCAATGGGTGCTGTTCTCTTGAAATCTTTCAGATGAGTTCTCAGTTAAATTGATTCAATACACTGTTCAACAATTCCAGTTCAAAGGAATGGTGAGAGTCATTCTGGAACCTCTGATTGGCCAAGCCCCGTTGGTGGGAGGAGTCACCTTCTTCTTCATTCGTCGGCCTGTAAGTGTGTCAGTGCTGGAGGAACTGCCTCTCCCAACACAGGAGACCCCCCTCTCAACTCTCCAACCTGCTTTCAGACGCTGCATATCAACTGGACCGGCATGACCAACCTCCTGGACAGCCCTGGGTTCAGGTGTGTTGCTCATTACCAAAACAACATTCAACAAATGACATGGACAATGTCTGCCTGTATACCTGTACACCTGTGGGATTCTTGAGCCTGAAGGTGCCCGGTTGTTCCACCGGGTGTGCGTGTGAATAGCCATTACAAGGCATTTGACTAAAATTGTCATGTGGGAGTGTCCACCTAGATGCATGTCCACTGGGTAGGCTAGTAGACTGATCTATTCATCATACACCTATGGATAAACCCACTTGTGATGTCACAATGCCAATTCTGGTGATATGATAAGACCTCTGTAACCATTTGTGGACGACAGTGTGAATGACAACGTAGTGGACTGTTTGGATGTAATGACCCCCCCCCTCCTTCTGTGGGACCAGTTCGCTGTCTGAAGAGACCGTCATGGACATCATCTCCTCTATGATGGTGCTGCCCAACCGGATGTGCATCCCCCTCATAGACCAAGTCAAGGTGGACCAGATGAGGTTCCCCCTGCCCCGGGTATGGCACCTGGAACATAGTTATGGTGTGCAGCCCGTGTTACTGCCAGGTGTGCTGCTGATAAACCATTACAACCTTATAATGGCTTGTCAACATTGCACTTGGTGGGAACATAGGGGCCCTTTAAAACTGTACTTAACCTACCGGCCTCCCTGTCTGATCTAGCCACCATAGAGCTCGGGGGTGATACCTCGGTGGCCCTGGTGAGAATCAAACCCATAACACTGGCAGTGTTTGCACTGCCAGTGTTATGGGTTGAGCTACACAGGACCACTTGTAATTAATTTGTACTGGACCTAATTTGTACTGTCCTTTGTCAAGTTGTACAACTTAACAAAGGAAACCACAAGGAATATGTGAGCTTATAACATTCACAAGATTGATGTAGGAGAAGCAGGGTTAAAAATACAGACAACTAGATAAGAAACCAAGACTAAAAATACCCCAGAAATGAATAGAATCAAATTATTTTGAGCTGTGCTTTGTGTTGTATTGTCCATTTTTACACATTATTTTGTATCCTGACAGATTTTAGCTTTGGATTATAAACCTCTTAAAAGCCAAAGGGAAAACTCCTCCCCTAGCATTGAAAGGACACAGCAGAGAGGAGATCTCCTTCCAAGGAGGATTAAGCTCTCCTGGGTTGTCTGAGTGGGCCTTTGCTCTGGCAGGGGGTGGTCCAGGTGCACCTGCAGGAGGCCAGGAACCTGGTGCCCAAGGACACTTACATGATGGGCATGGTGAAGGGCAAGTCGGACCCCTACGCGGTGCTCCGTGTGGGCAACAAGCAGTTCAAAACCAAGACCATCAAGGAGAACCTCAACCCACGCTGGACCAATGAGGTGTACGAGGTGTGGGGCAAGAACCATACTAACTGTACTGTAACAAGTTGCATCCCCAGTGTTTTCTGCAGACACATCCGATGCTGGGGAGAGGGAGAGCATGCTAGCTTTGTACCACCTGCTCTGTCCACAAATGAATCCAAATTGCAATAAACCACATGTTGATAAACTGGTTGTACAGGTGGTACAAAGCTAGCATGCTAGCACTCGCCAAGTGTGTGTGGTGACGGCTGGTTTAACCTGTGTCCATTGATTAGTCAATGCACCTCAGGTGTGCAACCTCACCCCAGACTCAGGTGGGCCTCATGAGTCTCTGTTCTTAGTTTGTGGTCCACGAGGCCCCTGGGCAGGAGCTGGAGCTGGACCTGTTTGATGAGGATACGGACAAGGACGACTTCCTGGGAAGGTTAATATTAACCACCTGACTGTCTGTCCATCTGTTTATCGGTCGGTCTCGCTATACCGGACTTTCCTCTATGTCTGTCTGTCTATTTATCTGTCTGTCTTTCGATCGGTCGGTCAGTCTCTCCTTTAATACACCCAGCTGCATGTCTGTCTTCTGTATAAATGTGTAGGTAACTAAACAAGTTGTGATAAGATAAGAGTCACGTTAAGAGAAGAGGTAATTTCTTCTGTAGGCTTCTCCTGGACTTGGGAGAGGTGAAGAAGGCCAAAGAGCTGGACCAGGTGAGGATGTCTTTAATGTCATTCATTCATGCATAACATGGCTTTAGTGGCTGTGCTCAGAGAATTATTATAGCCGAGTCATCTTTACCAGTTCATTTCAAATGGCTTTCTTCCTCAAACTTGGAATGTGTGTAGATGCACACACTTTAAGAGTTGACGGTAAATTCAGAAAATACATAAAATTACCTAAAAAGTACTCGTAACCACAGTTTTTCCATCGTGCCCATGTGTGAAAGGGAACGGGCTCAGGAGTCGTGTCCATTCAGACCAAGATGTCTGTCATACGTAGGCTGCCCTCTGGTCACTGGCACGTTGCGTCATGTACGGGCTCGCCTCTCTTCAGGATTGCCAGGTCACGTGTGCCTGAGGGGCCTTCGATAATACATCCATGCTTTGGAAACGTTCACTTAGGAGCTTGTTTAGAACCAAAATAAACCAACCATATTATCAAAAGCAACTGACCGCAGTGAAGAATACAGATATCGAACAGATATAGCAATAAGAATTCTATGTAGTTTTTCACAGAAATTGAGAAATGGAAAAAGGCTCTCGCCATAGAGCCCGATTAATAAGTGTTCATGTTTTGACCGCGTTATTTTGGAATGAATCAACAACACATTTTAACAAGCCCAGTGTTGCCTTCAACAGTGAAAAGTAGGAGGTACCGGTACCAAGGCAGTCAAAGTGAGCTGATGTGAGACGGTACGATTCAGTGTGTTGATATTAACAGATGTCGCTCGTGGTCAGTGGTTCCCTCTGACAGACACGCAGAGCGGCGAGGTGCACCTGAGACTCCAGTGGCTCTCGCTCCAGACTGACCAGAGCCTCTTGAACGAGGTGGAGTACACACGCACACACGTTTTTGATATTGAAATCAAAATGAATGCCTTGTTTTCTCCCTGGCATTGCTTTGCACTGGAACATATTATGGTATGTCCTGTGGCATCTGTACAACATGGCACCCGTTGTGGACTACATGAGTTAATCCATAAGCACTTTGTCCTTCAGACAACTGACGGCCATGCCTGTGCCATGCTAGCAGTTTATCTGGACAGTGCCTCCAACCTTCCGGTGAGTCTCATCAGACATGGCTCCTGACCTGGGCCTACGGGGTGGGGGGTCACTCATATTGTTCTTTCATTTCATCTTTAGAAAAACCACAGTGAGTTCACTCACAATCAGAAACACGGGAAGCACTCAAAGGAAGGCAAGGTAAGAATACATGCATGTATATATTAACCATGATGTGGTTAATACTATGTGGTTATCTACCATGATGTGAACACAGGGGTGTACTATATGGTTATCTGTTGAACATTATATGCCGACTAAGGCTTCACGTTTGCTTGTATCTGGCCCTCTATTCTGACTGGATTTTCCTGTTTGCCTGGTGTCACTGTCACTGTGGGGGTGTGGGTGTGGCAGTAACCAAATGAGCGCTCTGAATGTGCTCCTCTACTTAACTTTTGGTTTTTCCTGACAACATGAAAGGAAATGCAACCAGAGCTGGAGGTGTGGTACAACCAGGCTGTTACTAGAAATGCATTTATCTAGATTTAATCACCAACACTTATCCTGAATACATAGCGACTTCAATAATAACTATTAGTACAAATATTAACTGAATGTTTTACGATTATGATATCCAACATCCTCTCATATTTGATGTCTCAATGTTTTTGTTCTCTCTCGCCCTATCT